>ML807051.1:47597-66170 GCA_009831015.1 Picea engelmannii | reverse complement strand
CTTTCATTATTAATAGTTATTATTTATTAATTAATTATTATTATGTTATGAATATCTATTTATAGGTATATCTATGTTCATAACAATCATTCTCTAATATAGTGCTAAACAATAAATATGTATTATCTTAATGACACTATTTAAACTTTAATAATTATATTTGACCCAAAATTATCACTTTAAAATGAAATGAAGTTCTATCTAGTACTATCTTGGGAATGATTTAATGTTAGTCTTTGGTTATAGATCTAGTGGAACTTGTCTTATTAAATTATAAGAGACCAATGAGAATAGACAACACACTTAAAATGAAACCCTTCATAGAAATATGATCAACTTTGTACAATATGTAAAAATGAAGAATTATCTAATGGCATAGCTTATTATTTTTTACAATAGCAAAATGACTTGACCACTCAATTTTGTATATTTGACTTCTTGCATATAGTAAGTCATCACCTATAAAACATAGGGTTAATAATATATATATAAACATTAAAAACAAACACATTTTCATAAGCATTTAGTAGAACTATTAGTTTGGGAGATTGTGATATTAGGAGACAATTATATCCCTTGTGTCTTAGGGATCAAACCCCAGAGTTCAAATATGTGGCCATTAGACTTTCAATTATAGTTCATTAATACTATGGTTAGTACTTATTAATAATTATTGATTTATTAGACTCTACGCTTAACCTAATCATTAATGATTTAAGTATCAATTTCAACCTTTAGAATATCCCTTGGATCTTTTTGCACTATATAGACATAAATCACGTTGCCTTTTCATTGATATTTTTTGAATCACTATCTTTAGCCAACAATAACCATTAGTAAAATATGAAACACATATCATGATGTTTCTTTCAATATAACCATTGATTTTGTTAGTATTAATTCAATTCTAGTTATCTGGTAATTATTAGTTTCTCTAATGTCATTTAAAGTTGATTGTTTTGCAAAGGGTGGCTTTTCAACCTTATTCTTTGAATAATTTTAGTTGGTTCTCCCATTACTCTATGGTAATGGACTACAATTCATATGGCACTTTAGGATCACTTTTAAAGAGTAAGATTTATAGAGAAAACCATTATAAATATTGTCAAATAATCTTTACATATCACATCGGTGGGGTTATTTTATCACACATGTAAACCCACTCAATAACATTGGACATGTAAAATATACTATATTAATGAATAAAATCCAAATTCACATGAGATACCCTTCAAAAATTATATATTCAATTGATGCATTGGGACATATGCACACATTAGGGGAATTTTGAGGTTAAAAATGGGCCTCAAAACAAAAAAAAAATGTACTATAATCAATTTTTTTAAAACCAATAAGATTCAAGATGATGATGTCAACCATAGGAAGACATTATCCACCATGTAGCACCCCAATTATCAGTGGACCACTACATGGTCCAATCATTGAGATGAATCCACAGAAGCTTGCGTGCATGCCATGATATATCTCATGCATTCCTTCGGCATGATGACTGGAAAACCGACGATCATTCCTTCGACATGATGATAGGACAACGGACGATCGTTCCTTTGGCATTATGACTGGACAACCAACGATCGTTCCTCTAGAATGATAATTGGACAACCATGACCCACTATCTGGCATAAGATTGTATTCTATCTTCTCTGCATTCATAGGAGTATACGATATGCTTTGAATTCATGGGAGCAAACTATACAAGGGAGGAAAGGACCAAGTAGATCCCTGAGTTGATCATGCAATCCAAACCATTGACGTTGAGCTACAACAAAGTTAATGTTCACATATCTACTGTTGAAAGCTTAGGTTTTGATGGTTCATCACGCTTCTTCTAAAATCAGTTGGTCGAGCGATCGACCTACATCTGGAAATAGTTAGTCGAGTGACCGACTAGATATCTACATCAGTCGGTTGAGTAGTCGACAATCTTGTCATTCAAATAGTTGACTAATTGTCGAAGACGGTTGGTGGATTCACTAGTCGAGTAATCGACTACGAGTTGGACACATGGACGGTCGGGTCGAGCATCCTTATCGATCCGAGTAGAAAACACAGATGATAGAGTCAATGCTAACCACTGACGGTTGTATGTGGACAAGATATTCCTGATTCCAAGGAAGTTGTTTATATATTGAAGCTGTAAATAGCAGACCCCTTGGGTCATTATCATATGCGTGTTGTGTATGACAAGTGTGTCGTATGCAAATACTGAATATGGTGTGTGTGTTCAATATGCATTGTGATGTTCTGATCACAATGTGTTGTTGTGCTTAAGTGTTGTAACAATGTCTTTAGACACCACCTATTTTCTTTGAAGTTATTCCTCTTCAATTATATGTAGTTTTGTTTATTTGTTTTGTAGTAGTTTACACCCAATCCCCAACATGGTATCAAATTTGATGGTTTAGACCTTGCCTATTGTTCGCAAATATTGTTGAGTCAGATCCGTATTCTGATTGACTTCGAGCTGGTGATTTGCTCACTGTAACTTGTGGAAACAGATCAGATCTGTCTATATATCGAATATGGCTTCAAAGATTGAACTCGTTGTTTTGAATGGATAGAATCATGTTGTATGGGCTCCAGACATGGAAACCTTACTGAAGAGTAAAGGATTGTGGAAAAATATGAAGACTGTGATTCCAGATCCAACAATTGATCAGGCCAAGTTTGTTGTTGATGGGAAGAAAGATGAGGCTATGGGGGTCATCACGACCTATATCTCGCGGGAGTTTTGATTTCACACTAGTAGAATTGATTGTCCTCATCAAGTCTAGAAGAAGTTGAAGTCTCTATTCGACAGAGCCGATGAAAGCCACATCATGTAGTTAGAGAAAGAGTTGATCTCTCTCGATCCTCATTGTTTCAACAAAATCGAGGACTATTTTGCACGTGTGAAGGAACTGTAATTAAAATTGGGCAAACGTGGGAAGAATTATCTGAAGAAAGATGGACAACTCATCAATATGGTCCAGATAAATCTGAGAACACCATTCGACGTATTCGTTTCGACTTTTCGCACCAACTAGCAGGCACGTAAGGAAGATGGTAAGGATTACACCTTTGAAGTTTTATGTGGCTTACTAATCACTAATCAACATAGATTGCTTGATGAAGGAAAGCTTGGTAGAAAACATCAAGCTAAATTGTTCAAGGGTAAGGGAAAGATGAATCACAAGGAAAGAGGATGGTTTGATACCCCTATATAGAAACTAGTATTCCTTGACCAAAATACTAAAGGAAAGACATATGCACCCCATAAGAATTGAAAGAAGAAGACATGTTAGTACTATAGTAATACATTAAATGTAGAGAAAAAATACTACAAGAAGAGAGACAACTTCGAGGAGAAGTTTAAGCGCCTTGAAGGAGACATGTCAGTTGTTTGTCAACCCACTGATAATTTCACCTTCCGAGTAAAAAATTCTCAAGTGTTTCTCTCTCATTCTACATAGAATGGATGGGTATTTGATTCTAGGTACTCATCATATGACCAAGGATGATTCCTTATTCACGTCCTTAGACAAAGTTGTGGAGAGAAAGATCTATGTTGTTGATGACTTTGCTCTCGACATTGTTAGTTGTGGTGATGTTCCTTGTCGACATGGGAATATTGTCTATGTCTATCATGTGTTGAACCTCATTTCTGGTTTGTTTTCTCTTTCTCAGTTAACACAAATATGTAATATTGTGGAGTTTTGGCAAGATTGGTTCTTTTTCCAAGATTTGAAGAAAGGTCGGTCGATTGTCATTGGAGGGTTTCTCAACCTGACGGACAGTTTGTATAAATTTTGTGACACCACTTGACCCAACCCTAAATAGACTGCTCTTGTTGCTCACACTGATGATCGAAGTCGAATTTGGCATGAACAACTCGGACACCTGAACTTTCAAAGTTTCCAGTTGATGACCACACAAAATATGGTTGTTGGTCTACCTAAATTTTTTCCCCTTGATGGGGTTTGTAAAGGATGTGTGATGGGTAAGAATTGTTGATATTTTGGTAGTTGTGGGAGGTATTAACCTCTACATGTAACCCTGACAAGACTAGAATATTCCGGGAAGCAAGAGAAACCCTTAAACGTTGGATAATAACCCTAGGAGACAAGTCGGCTCAAGATAATATTTATTATTGAATTATTAGCCTCAAGAAGTAGAAGTCGACCCAGTTAGGTAACTTGGAGGACTATAAATAAGAGGGCGCTAGAGCTCATTTGTCACTCTCTCTCACAACTGCATAAGAACAGTGGTGCGCAAGTCTAGAGAGGAGTTGCAACTGACATTTCAGTTTTAGCTTGGACTTTCTCTTTGGTTATGGTTTTGACTTTTTTCCTGGTATGCTAGCTCTAGAGAGAGGCACACTACCTTGGTTGGCTATCAGTTCTATGGTTTTCTTCCAGAATTATTCTCTCTGTCAAGGTTAAGGTGCTCGGGGGTGGCCTTTGTGCCTATGGTTGGGTGACAATATTTCTATATCTTCTATGGTGAAACGAGCACACCTATTATTCTAACAGGTTATGGGCCCACACTATCTTCAGACAATCTAACCGCTGGAAGATAGATTGGAGGATTTGCTCAGTTACAGTTGTAGTTGCAGTCAAAGTTTTGTTGCAACAACGAAACCCTAACCCTCTTGTTAAGTCACCTTAAGTGAAGAGATTGAACTAATTCTTGGATAGCCTAGTGCGCCCTAGCCTAGCATACCTCCTAGTACTCTTAGCAAGCCAAGACGTCAAGTTTGAGTTTTTGGTCAAAGTCAAAGGTTGACCAAGTCAAAGTCAAAGGTTGACCAATTCAAAGTAGTCAGGCCTTACTCTATTAAGTCAGAAAACAAGTTAGAACTTCAGAGCATGGAAGACAAGGATTGAACTCGTCCTTGCCAAGAATAAAGTGTTGGATATCGTTAAAGGAAAGATCATGGAACCACATTTTAAATCGGTATAAGAGAACAAACCTCAGAATGTTGTAGTTATGGAGAAGTTCAAGGACAATGACATCAATGCTATGAGTATCATAGTGGACTTTGTAAAAGACCACTTGATACCCTACATCTCTCATCTTGACTCATCTAAGAAGATGTGTGATGCCCTAACTAACCTCTTCTCTGTCAAAAACATTAGACAAGTAATGAGTTTGAAGAATGAGCTCCGTGACATGAAAATGATGATAGCATAACATCATACTTTGTGATAATCTCTCTCAGTTAAGAGATCAACTACAAGCTATTGAAGAAATCATTTCAGAAAAGGAAATGGTAAATATAGTACGCAATGGCCTTCCCAAGACACAAGATGCATTTGCCGCAAGCATGAACTCAAGAAAAGGATATGTCAAAAATACAATGCTTCAATTACCGAAAATATGGTCACTACAGGAACCACCGTCCTGAGTTAAAGAAAAGGAAGGAAAAAAACGAAGCAACAGTGGTCGAAGAAAGGGAACCCTCAAAGAAAGACAAGAAGGATAAAACAAATTTCTTCTTCTAGTCAAGGTAACAATATTCTTCTATAACATAGTTATTGTACATACCATGTTTACATAGTTCCTATACATATCATGCATATCTATTTCTTAAAAGAAAAGTTGGTCAGTGAAAGAATACCTATGAAAGAATAACAAGATAAGGATTTCTATTACGATGACTACAAGAAGATGAAGTATGTTGAAAAGTTCCCGAGGAATATATTATATAAGTAACAACTGCCAGACAGGCCGAAATCATAATCAATCTTGAAGAGACCCGAAAGGAGTCAAATCAGAAAGAATTTAATAATCAAGAGGAAATTAGAATAAGACTTGTGACACTTTGCAAAAGGCAATAAGGATGCAGACGAAAGCATGGAATCTCTTAGATGGAGGGAGTTGATTACATAATTCCAAAAGAAGAGCATGCATTCATGCATGAACCGAGGATTAGGAGGGAGCTAATCCTAAATGATATAATCCATTGAAGATTCCATGAATATTATGAAGTATCTGTCCATGTTCCCATTGAGAGTAGCAACCATGATAAGAAACACGTATTCAGTTTGACTCTAGAAGAAGTCTTCTTCGAAAATAAGTCTTAAGTATCCCTGGTTTTCCATCTACATCCATGTTCCTATGATGAAAGGAAGAAGTTGGAATCTTCAGGAAGGAAGGGCATGGAATATATAGAAGACTCCATGGACCCAAAAGCTAAAGAGGAACATGAGGAAGAACATGAAGATTCCAAGAAAGAAAGGAAAGCCAAAACAACCAGTTATTATATCGAGAATCATAAGACTACCATCTTGGTTTGAACCCACTAGAAGCAATCAACCAGAAGAAATGGAAGTTCTGATGAAGAACAATGTATGTAAGAAAATGCGAAAAAGACTTATGAATGAAAGTTTTATGAGATTCAGAACTAGAGGTTCTTCTAGAAGGAGGGAGAAGACTATGACTACAGCTTGTTCCAGTAAAACAAATACACCTCTTGCAATATCCATGGATTGAAATTTACATGTAAAAATCTTGTTCTTCCCAATAAAACAAATTGAGAAAGAAGCTTATACCAGAAAGAGACCCATGTATGAAGATATAAGAAGACCTTGTATGGATTCAATCAACTTGATGCAGATTATCTAATATACAGTAGAAGCATGGTGAAAAATTTCTATGATAGAGATAGTGTATCAGAATGGTTACTCAAAAGTCTGAGATGATGGATTGCTAATCCATGGAAAATTCTCATGATAACAGGTCTGAAGAAGTTGAAGTGACTCTAATCCAGTAAACCTGTCTCTGTATTGACAATTGATTGGCTCATTAATGTATTTGGAGAATAATCAACATGATATTTCTTTTGTGGGACGTTTAAATTATGACATACAACTACATGAATTTATCGATTCAGATTGGGCAGGGAGTACAGATGACAAAAGAAGTGCTACTTGGATATGTTTCAGTTTGAGCTTTGCCACAATGTCATGAGCTAGAAGGAAACATAAGTCTCTTGCAATCAACACTATAGAAGCAAAATATATTGCATCTTGTGATGCTTGTACAAAAGTAATAAATTGAGTTTTGGATCGTCTGATCAGGTGTTGAATTCGACCATGATATATTGTAATGATCAAAGCTATGTGAATATTTCATAGAAATTGGTGTTCCATGACAGGCCAAAGTACATTGAGATCAAGCAATATACTCTCTGTGATAAAGTCCAGAAGAGAGAAGTGGTTCTCTAATATATCTCCACAGATGAGTAGATAACATATATTTTGGTAAAGCCTCTGTCCAAGATAAAAAATTTGCATACTTAAGAGACAAGATGGGGCTCATGTAGATGAATTCCTTATTGGAAAAGGAAGTGATTACTCCTAGGTTGGGAGGGAGCACTGATATGTTATTAATTTATGGACAATCATTTTCTAGTTCGGAAAATGGTCTAGATCGGACAATAATTTTTGTAATGAAAATGGTCTGATAGATTGATGATGTACCATAGACAACGATTCCCCTTATGGCCAGTGTGGGGGAATGGTCTAGGAAAATCATTCTTCTTGGTAGTCACTCTGAGTAGTGGTAAAGTAGAATGGTTTTCCTCATCGGGAAGTCATTATTTCAAAGTTGACAGTTGTGAGCAGTTTCAAAGAATGGTCTGTTTTGGAGGTTGGTGCTAGACAGTCATTTCCATAGGAAATGGTCCAAACAGTGATTCCCTAGGGCAGGCTCATTCTCTCTAGGTTTCACTGTGATTAGTGTCGAAGGAATGACCCAGTTAGGTGAATGGTCCAGGTTAAACAATCAGGGATAGGAATTCCCTAGGGCACACTCATCCTCTCCAGGTTGCACTATGATTAGTGTCAGAGGGCTGGCCCAGTTACGTGAATGGTCTAGGCTTAGAAATCGGGGACAATTATTCTTCTATGCTTAAGAAGAATAGTCCATATATCCCATGGCTTATGTTTTATCTTTTAAGGGAAGATGCTCTTCCATATCTCACAGATGTGAGTGGAAGAATGGTCCAGATGACTCAATTTATATCATGATATTGTTTTAATGCAGGTTGATATCAAATGATATGATTGTTGTGGACACTGTATGTATCTGGACAACAATTTTTTTCTATTGTGGTAGATGTGATCCACTGATAGTGACTATGTGTCACTGGTTAGTAGTTGTCTGCTACTAGGAGTGGTTGTGTACCATTGGGTAGTAGTTGTGTACTACTATGGATAGACACAGTTGTGTTCTATTCGATGGCATTATTCTTATTGCCATGGAGACTATCACCAGTGTTGGAGATGATTACCAACTAGATGGATAGTCAGTATGCTGATGGACAAACATTCTCCCTATGTAAAATGGTCCAGGACAATCATTCTTCTAGGATGTATGTCCGGATTAGAATAATAGTCCTTGTAGCCCATGGCGTGGCTTGCAGCATCTATTGGAACAATTATTCTTCTAGGACATATGTCAAGATTAGAAGAATTATTCTTGTATCACTCTGTGGAGTGAGTGACTTATTCAACATCATGCACGATTACTTAGATGGAGTATGGCTTCGAAGAGATGATGCTGTTGATGCTATTAGATGATATTGATAGTGATGATGGTGCTCATGATTTGACTATGAGATATCTTGTGTGGCTATGATGATGCTGGCAGTTGAATGGTTTGTTTGTGTTCAATACCATTTCCTTTAATACCTCCCTAGCTAGGAGGGAGTGTTGATATTATGGTAGTTGTGGGAGGTATTAACCTCTACATGTAACCCTGGTGAGACTAGAATATTTCGGGAAGCAAGAGAAACCCTAAAACATTGGATAATAACCCTAGGAGACAAGTCGGCTCAAGAGAATATTTATTATTGAGTTATTATCCTCCAGAAGTAGAAGTAGGCCCAGTTAGGTCATTTGGAGGACTATAAATAAGAGGGAGTTAGAGTTCATTTTTCACTCTCTCTCTCACAACTACATAAGACCAGTGGTGCACAAGTCTGGAGAAGAGTTGCAGATGCAGTTGTTGCAACTGGCATTTCGGTTTTGGCTTGGAATTTATCTTTGGTTATGGTTTGGAATTTCTGCCTAGTACGCTAGCTCTAGAGAGAGGTACGCTTCCTTGGTTGGCTATCAGTTCTAGGGTTTGCTTCCAGAATTATTCTCTCTTTCAAGGTTAAGGTGCTCGGGAGTGGCCCTTTGTGCATATGGTTGGGTCACAATATTGCTATACTTTCCATGGTGAAACGAGCACACCTATTATTCTAACAAGCATCACCAGACACCTTTCAACTTTGGAAAAGCGTGGCGAGCACAAAACCTATTGGAGATGGTTCAAAATTATCTATGTTGCATCAATCTAACTTCCTTAGCAGGTGAAAGCTATATTTTGACCATTATTGATGATCTATCTCATTTTACCTGGGTTTATTTTTTGAAAAACAAGAATCATGTCTTTGAAAAGTTCAAATAATTCAAGACCTTTGCTGAAACACAATGTGATCAACCCATTACATGCTTGATATCAGACCATGGTGGTGAGTATGTGAATAAACCTTTAGAAGAATATCTAGTCCAATCTGGTATTGACTGGCAATGGTCGGTCCCACATATACCTCAACATAATGGTGTTGCAGAACGCAAGAATCATACATCAGTCAAAATGTCTAGATGTATTTTTTAGGCCAAAGACTTGCCTCCTTGCTTATGGGATAAAGTTGTTTATTGTGCAAACTATCTACTCGATCACATCTCGACTCAATTCATTCCTTTGGTGACTCCATTCAAAGGATGTTGTGGAATAAATTCCTCGGATGGCCAACTCTGAGTGTTTGGATGTGTTTCCTGAGCCTATATTTATGATGATTGTTGAGAAAATTGGATGCAAAGAGCCGTGATTGCATCATGATGGGCTACTATGAAGATTCTAAGGCCTATCGACTGCTTGATCCTATCAAATGACAGAACATCATCTTAAGAAATGTATGGTTTTATGGAAATTCATTTGGCATCATGTTGTTTGATGCCTCCTCTAGATTGTTATAGGATGATCACTTTGATATTGTGTCCCACTCTGGTTTTTCAATCCTTCGACTAGACAGTCGAACTTTGTTTCTATTTTGACTGGGTCGTTGAATCCCTAGTCGAATGGTCAGTTGATTTTTGTATCGATTGGTCCACCATCTCCTTCGAATACAATGATTCTAACTTCTTATCGATCATTTGTAGTGGACATCATCTCACCCCTTTCTTGGTTACCCAGATATGTTGCCAAGACACTTGAAGCTATCAGTCCTAATGTCGGTGATGTTTCTTTAGGCCGACAAACTCATAGTTAGAAGTGTCAAAATTTTGGTATGATAATTTAACCATAGTCAATGCCACATCATTTTCACCCAACCATAGTCACTTACACATGCCACCCCTGAGCACAGTAACATTTTCTTAGATAGATTTTGGCAAGTCCACTAGAACCAACAGATAAACCCTAACCAGAAATACCAATACTTTTACAACAACAACACAATATCGAGAGAGCCTACCTCTACCAATAGAAGCATACCTTTACCAAGAGAAGCGCACAAGAGAGATACCAGAAAGATTGATATTACACCATGACAACTGCTGCACTACCCTCTCCAGACTTGCGCCTCCTTCTGTTGGAATTGTTGCTCCTTAAACTTGTGCCCTATATGAGTGTGTGTGTGTGTGTGTGTGTGTGTGTGTGTGTGTGTGTGTGTGTATGAGGAGAGCCTAGCATATATTTATACTAGTCTACCAAGGTGTCTTTTCATGTGCGATCGGCCTCACTTTTTGGAGCCTTCTATTTACTTTACTATTAATATTCTTGGACCGACTTCTGTTCTAGGGTATTCCACATATGTTTAATGGTTCTCTTGCTTCCAAAATGTTCTACTCTAAGTACAAATATTATACTAGAGGTTAATACCTCATGTAGCTACCAAAACATCAAGAATCCCTCTTAGCTAGGGAGGTATTAAATATGATGTTCTTCATGTAATGGTCTCAATCACATCCATCCATTTCACATGGCATGGGAAAGACTCACATGGTATTGCAGACCAATCTACATGTAGCATCACCACAACCACACAGGCTATCTCATTATCAAACAAATCATGTCACAGGTATCACTATCATAGCCAAACAAGCTCTGTCATAGTCACACACATACTATCTGATGAATCGATACATCATAATTACCATCATAGCCATACATTGGCTCTATCATAGTCACACATAGACTATCTGATGGTCATGTCACAGTTATGCATCTGGGGCCTTATCAACAAATGTAGCATATCTCTAGTGGGCACAACCTCATCGTCCTCTTTGACCTTATGGGTATCAAAGTCCTTTCAGAGCTTATGTAATTACAAGACTTCACCTAGCTCACTCAAATCTAGGCAACTAGCCAATTCACACAGAACTACGCTACTACCCAATCCACACGAAGTCTGGGAAATTTATCAGTTTGAGCCATTTCACACACAAAACTACGCTACTACCCAATCCTTACGGAGTCTGGGAAACTATTCAGTTTGAACCAATTCACACACAGAACTATGCTACTACCCAACCCTTATGGAATATGGGGAACTATTCAGTTTGAATCAATTCACACACAGAACTGGGCTACTACCCAATCAATACAGAGTCTAGGAAAATGACGTGCTTGCAAATTACTACCCGTTGTTTCCACACTATGTAAGCTACTTCCCCAAGAATCACATATGTGACTCATCACTCCCTCTTACGAGAAAAGTCCTTCTGGATCAAGCCAAGCATGTCCCTGAAGTACTCAAACTTTACCTTTGAGAAAGGCTTGGTCAACACATCTGTTATCTGCTTGTATGTGCCAATATACTGGAGCTTCACATCTCCCTTTTGCACCAGATCTCTGATATAATGGTACTTGATCTAGACATGATTGGACTTGTCATGAAACACTGGGTTCTCAGACAAATTTATACAACTCTAGTTGTCACAAAAAATACAAGTCACCTCCAATTCGAGATAAAAAATCCCTGCAAGCAACTTTCGAAGCCACACAACTTCACTGCTAGATGAACATGTTGCTATATATTCTTCCTCAGTCGTACTGAGTGCCATAATATTTTTCTTCCTACTGAGCCATGAAATAATAGTTGACCCCAAACTAAAGCAACATCTTGATGTACTCTTCTGATCTGTGACACTACCGGCCCAATTTGAATCAACATAGCCTTGCAGTCTTATCTTACGATCTGAAACATATAGGAGTCCAAAGTCTATCGTACCCTTCAGGTACCTTAACACGCTTTTTGTTGCAATCAAGTGAACATGTCTTGGTTCAACCATATACTAACTCAAAGTTTTCACTGCAAAGGATATACATGTCCTATTATTCATCAAATACATCAACGAACCAATCATCTTCCTGTACATGGTGACATCCACTGTCTCTGAAGAATAACCACTATATAACTTTAGTTTCATCACCATCGATGTGGGCATGGATTTACAATCCATCATTTTGAATCTCTTTAGTATTTCTACAACATATTTTCCTTGGCTAAGGAAATTCTCGTCTTGTTTCTGCCACACCTCTAGACCCAAGAAATAATGCATCATACCTAGGTATTTCATATTGAATTATGATGCAAGATTTCTCTTGCATTCAATGATGAGCTTCTCATTCCCTGTTAGAAATAGGTCATCCACATATAACAAAAATATCACTGGTCCATTATCCTCAACCTTGTAGTAAAGTTTGGGATCTGCTTTACTTTTGGTAAACCCAAGCTCATTAGAAAGTTTTCAATTCTACCGTACCATTCCCTAGGTGCATGCTTCAATCCATACAATGATTTATTTAACCTACACACATGTGACTTCCTATCATGTGTCTCAAAACCTTTTGTTTTCTCTACACACATTTCCTCTTCTACTACACCATTCAAAAAAGTTGTCTTCACGTCCATTTGGTGTACCTTCCATTTCATTATTGCATCTATCACAAGTATATGTCTAATCGAAGTGTATCTCGCCACATGATAAAATGTCTCCTCATAATCTATTCCTTCTTTCTGGGAGAACCCACAAGCCATGAATCTTTCCTTGTATTTCTCGATACTGCCATCTGCTAAATGTTTCATCTTGTAGATCCATTTGGAGCTCACAACGGATTTCTCTTTCAGTCTCGGAACCACATCCCAAACATCATTCTTAATGATGGATTGGTATTCATCAATCATGGTATTCTTCCATACTTTCTTTTCTTCAACCTCTTCATAATAGGTAGGATCAACATCAATGATATCAAAATGCCATGTAACTGGAATATGGTGGAGGTTTCTTTCTTTTTATGAAAGATCCATCTGGAGCACTGTGCTTCTTGGCATCCTGAATAATTTCATGATCCCAAGCTGGTATTCTTTTCTTTGTACTCATTTCTGTAGGTCTTTGTGGTTCTGCCATCTCATGGTCCTCTAGACCATGCTCTTCTAGCACAACATCATTACTTGCATATGCATCTAAAACTCTAGGAGCTTCAGGCTCCTCATCATGCATCTCATTTGTATGATGATGCCTTGATCTACTGAAGGCTGCATCCTCATCGAAGGTAACATCTCTATTAATCTCAATCTGTTTGTAACCAGGGATGTAGACTCTATATACCTTCAATGTCTCACTATATCAAACAAATATACCCCTTTTTCCTAAATGATCCAACTTTGATCTCTTATGTTTGGGAACATGCACATACACTAGAAAACCAAATATCCTTAGGTGGTTGACCTCTGGATTTTCTCCTGAAAACATTTCTTTTGGTATTTTGTTCCCAAGTACACGTTGAGGACTTATGTTTTGCACATATACAATAGTCTAAGATGCTTCTTCCCATATATGCATAGGTAAGTCTTGATCATGAATCATAGTCTTTACTTCTTCCATCATCATTCGGTTCTTTCTTTCTGCTACCCCATTCTATTGAGGATTATAGGGAGTAGTGAGCTCCCTCTTAATCCTAACTTCTCTGCATAATGCTTTGAATTCATCTGATGTGAAATCTCCTCCATTATCCGCTAAGTGAAGTGGTTGTCATTGGTCCACACACGTCTGAATGCATGATGTCCAAAACTCCTTTGGCTTTGTTGTCACTTCTTGGGAACATGCTCTTCTTGATGGTCAGTCTGCTCCATGTCTCAAATGGAGGCTATCTAATATGTTTCCTTCTATAACTGTCACTGTAGCTCCCTCTCAGAGTTGTCACCGATGACCTGATTTCATGGTAACCTTCCTGGAACACATACATCTCCATGGTAACCTCCATGGAATTTGTAAGATAACCTAGTCGAGAGAAGAGAAACAAGAGCAAAAGTATTTCCAATATAATAACATCTTCATAATAACATATCTATGGTAACAATAATAAAAATACTATTTCATGGTAATCATCATAGAATTACCAAGGTGACCTGCCTAGAAGCAAAACAAGAAATATCTCCTAGAGGAGATGTTAGTTCTTCTTGCAAACAAGTAAAATAAGCATTTATATCAATAGTACACACATGCTACCAAGTATTCATTGTACCTAGAAGTAATAGAACCTTTCAAAGACTGCTTGTCACAACTATAGTGTTTACTTGTATTGTAGCAATTATGGAACTTGATATGTGCAAATTGGAAACTTATCAATTTAATTAATCAAACCTGGAACCTGGAGTCTTTATTGCTTTTCTTTCGAGTCTCCTTCACTCAAGATGACAGACATTCTCTCCAACCTATCCCCTACACTAAGACAATATGTTTTCTTGACGAAAATCTGAGTTAGGGAATATAATGCAAATAAATTCTAAAATCTCAACCTTAATCAATCTAATACTTTGACTAAATTCAACTTATAACTTTAACTTTGACCAGAGGTTTGACTTCAACCCGTCTGACTCAAAAAAATCAACCTTGATGTTTTCTCTGACTAAGGGCACCAGAAGGTGTGCTAGGCTAGGGAACACTAGGACAACCAAGAATTAGGCCCAACACTTCACTAAAAGTTCCCAACAAATTTGGGTTAGGTTTTGTTGTTGCTGCAAAACCCAAAACCCTAGTTGGAACTACTAGCAGAATGGCTAGTGAGCTGATCTAGGGTAATAATAATTTCAACATCCTTCAATAAGTTGCACAATGTGCTACCAGAAAATTCACTGGACCATAGGAACTACAACTCGTACTGCAATTGGTGTTGCAACTGGCACTACAACTGGTGTTGTAACTGGCACTGCAATTGGTGATACAACTAGCACTGCAACTTCTTCTTTAATGAATCCTTCTAGATCAATGAAGCCTTGACCTAGGGTTTTATGAGGAAACCCTAATTTTTTCAATTTCATAATTTTGGAGATCTGATCTGGGGGAAAGATGCACCCCTCTTAGGAAAGCTTCTTGTTGGATTTTGTAAGTGCTCAATGAGCTTGACAATAGGGGAAACTGACGATATACCTTCTAGTGGTTAGACTGTTTTGAAGGAAACCAACTCTGAACCCATGTTAAAATTTTGGTATGCTCGTTTAAAAATAGACAAAGTCACATCATTGTCACCCAACCATAGGCACTTACACATGCCAACCTCGAGCACAATAAGCTTTTCTTAGATAGATTCTGGAAAGTCCACTATAACCAACAAATAAATCCTAACCAAAAATACCAATACTGTTGCGACAACAACACAATATCAAGAGAGAGTATCTCTACCAATAGAAGTGTACCTTTACCAGGAGAAACACACAAGAGAGCTACCGAAAATACTAAGATTACACCATGACAACTGCTGCACTACTCTCTCCAGACTTGTGCCTCATG
Organism: Picea engelmannii; assembly: GCA_009831015.1. Lineage (NCBI taxonomy): Eukaryota > Viridiplantae > Streptophyta > Pinopsida > Pinales > Pinaceae > Picea > Picea engelmannii. The sequence continues at coordinate 50,322 of ML807051.1, read as the reverse complement.
CTGCAACTACTGCTCCTTAAACTTGTGCCCTAGCTGAGTGAGTGTATATATATAAATGATGAGTGTCTATCCTCTATTTATACTAGTCTTCCAAGGTGTCTTTTCATGTGGGACGAACTCACTTTTTGGAGCATTCTATTTACTTTACTATTAATCTTCTTGGGCCGACTTCTCTTCTAGGGTATTCCACATCCATTTAATGGTTCTCTTGCTTCCATAATATTCTACTCTAAGTACAAAGGTTATACTGGAGGTTAATACCTCCCACAACTACAAAAACATCAACAAGAAGCAACATGCTATCATTTCCTTGATGAGTCATGCGATTGAAACCTCTTATCTTGTTTCCTAATCAGATGCACATAGACAACCTGAATGGGAGTAGTATATGCAAATAGAAATGGATTCTCTATTGAATAATCACACTTTGGATTTAGTTCCCCAAACTCAATTGAAGAACATTTTGAAGTGTTGATGGGTCGATAAGACCAAATTTACCTTTGAAGGTGTTGTTTAGCGTCATAGATCTCACCTGGTTACAAAGGTATTTTCTCAACAAGAAGGCATCAAATACATTGATACCTTTTCCCTTATTGCAAAGATGAACTCTATTCGACTGCTTCTTTTCCTTGCTTCTTGTTTTGGATGGTAGATCCACTAGATGGATCTAAAGAGTTCCTTTATTCATGGTGACCTATCTAAAGAAATATTCATGGAAAAACCCCCTGGTTTTGTGACATATTCCACCATGGTTTCTTGACTTCAGAAGTCTCTTTATGGTTTGAAGCAAGTTTCTCGAGCTTGGTATGCTAATATTGAAAAATTCTTTCTTTGACTTGGTTTTAAACATTGTGAATATGATCACAGTCTATATGTACTCCATACTCATGAAAATATTTTGATTATTTCTTTATATGTTTATAACCTTATCATAACTGACAATGACATTTATCTCATTCTTAGATTGAAGAAACAACTAGATGACTCCTTTGATATGACAGATCTTGGTATTCTAAATTATTTTTTGGGTCCTCAAGTATTACTTGTGTCTTATGGATTTTTCATTTGTCAATCTAAATATGTAATGGATCTCTTGACATGTTTTAAGATGGTAGACTGTAAGCTCGGCGCTACTCCTTTTCAATATGGATTTAAGCTAAGAAAAAATTGTCAAACTCCCAAAGTTGATGCTACATTCTATCGACGATTGGTTGTAAGTATTATTTATATTACTCAAAATTGACCTAACATTTCCTTTGTTTTTAGCATGGTTTATCGGTTTATGTAGGATTCCAGAGAAATCCATTGGAAAGTAGTCAAAAGGATTGTTTTTTTATCTTCAAGGTGTTGATGTTTGGTAGCTGCGGGAGGATATTTCCCTCCTAGATGACCTTTATTAGATGAAAAGAAGATTCTGGAAGAAAGAGATCCATTGGACAGATGTTGAAACACCCCAGAAGAGAAGTCAGCCCAGAAGAATTAGAATAATGAAGTGGTACCTTTCCAGAGAAGAAGTCAGCCCAGTCTTGTGGCCAGAAATACTATAAATAAAGGATGTCTTAGCTCATTTGTTCACTCACTCACACTCTCTCATTCACCAGAAGAAAGGTGCAAGTTTGGAGAAGATGACTCAGTTTCTTCTTGTTCAGTCTTTTTGGCATCTCTCTCGTGTGATCTACTCCTTGAGGAGGTGCGCTATCTTGGTATAATGTTGTTGCTACAACTGTGGTGGTGTTTTTGTTTGTGCTAGCCTTGATCTAGAGTTTATCTATTTGGACTTTCTTTGTGAACGAAATATATCTAAGAAAGGTTGTTGGGTTTTTCCCCCATTTGGGGTTTTCCCAGTATAAATCTCTTATGTTATTTTTGTCTCTTGTTTATCCTGCTACTTCTCAGTACATGATATATATATTTTAATGGTAATGAAGTAAAATAACACTAGTAACACTAATACTCTGTAAATAAGGAAAATCTAACATGGTATTAAAGTTGGTTACCTTCAAAATGGTTTGACCATTGGAAGGAAGATCGCTACAACAACACCTTTCAATACCTTGCAGCTGCAATACCTTGTCAATATCGTTGAGAACTATCCCAAGGTCATTGGGGATAATTCCTCCATATATCAGTGCACCCTAACCTAGCACAACCCCCTAAAACCCTAAGCATGCAGTTTGGTGAAGTTTGAAAAATTAAGGTTTTTCAGCGCCAGGGTTTCTACCAGCAAAGAATGACAACCAACATGAGATTTGAAGATATATTGGATGGAGAAGATAACTTCAGATCCTGGAAGCATAGAGTTATCCCCATTCTAATAGAGAATTGTCTATTGTATCACATAATGAAAACTCTTCCAGAACCTGGATATGAAGAAGAAAAAATGAAGTTAAAAAAGAATGCAGTCAAGGCTAAGAGGATCTTAACAAATTCAATAAAGGATCATATGATACCTAATGTATCATAACTGAAGACACCAAAGGATATGTTTGATTCCCTAACCAAACTCTATGAAATTAAGAATACCATTCAAAAGCTTACTTTAAGGTATCAACTCAAAAACGTGACAATGAACAAGTCATAAACATTAGCCAACTATTTTATGAGGATCTCACAGATCAGGGACCAGTTAGTATCCATTGGATATCCATTAGAAGATGATGAACTTGTGAATACCATACTAAATGTATTTCCCTCCTCTTGGGACCCATTTGTTCAAGGGATTTGC
>ML807051.1:0-46715 GCA_009831015.1 Picea engelmannii | reverse complement strand
ATTCAAAGACTCTCTCTCCAACCTGACGGAAAATGACTCCTCTCTTCAGGTGGTGCTTGGGGATGACTCGAAGCATGAAATCAAAGGCGTTGGAGAAGCCTCCCTACAACTTGATTCAGGAAACCCTCTTTCAATTTAAGATATTATGTTTGTACAAGGCTTGAAGAAGAATCTTCTTTCCATTTCTACTCTAGAAGATAAAGGATTTAGGGTAGCTTTTGTGGATGGCCAATTTCTTCTATGGCCTAAGAATTCAAGCATGGATAAATATATCGTGATTGGTGTCCGAGAGGGAGGATTGTACAAATTAAAGGGACACCAAGAACAAGCCCTTGTACATAACAATGTTATCTCCAGTGAGCTATGGAACCTAAGACTTTCTCACATAAACTATAGAGCACTACCAATACTGAGAAAGATGGTTACAGTTCTACCAGAGATCTAGGCAGATCATGATGGAGTATGCAAAGGTTTCTCTCTTGGAAAGAATGTCAAGGGAATATTCACCAACAACGATAGAAGGTCCAAGGGTATATTGGAAATCATACACTCTGATGTATGTGGAAATATGATGGTGCCATCATTGGGAAACATTGTATACTATGTCTTATTCATATATGACTATTCTCGAAAAGCATGGATCTATTTCCTAAAAGATAAAGATGAAGTCTTTAACAAGTTTCAAGAGTTCAAGGCTTTAGTTGAAAATCTCTCTGAAAGGAATATTAAAGTATTGAGATATGATAATGGAGGTGAGTACACCTCAAATGAGTTTAAATAATTTTGCAGAGAAGCGGGGATTAAGAGGGATTTGACTACCCCCCTACAAATCCCAGCAGAATGGGGTTGCAGAAAGAAAGAATAGATCCATTGTAGAAGCAACAAAAGAGATGATCCATGACTAGGGATTACCCATGCACTTATGGGAAAATGAATCCAAAACATATGTGTACATCCATAATAGAAGTCCTCACAAGATATTTTGGAAAAGACACCTGAAGAAGTGTTCACTGGAAAGAAACCAGAACTTAGTCACTTGAGGATTTTTTGTTCTTTAGTTTTTGTACATGTTCCAAAGGAAAAGAGAATGAAGTTGAAACCTTCAGGAAGTAAGGGCACATTTGTTGGATACAATGAGACTTAGAAGGCCTACAAAATATACATCCCTGGACATAGATAGATCGAGATCAACCGGGATGTAACATTTGTCGAAGACGAAGCCTTTAGAAGGTCAAGGGAGTCTCACATGGATGGGGACAGAGAGGAGCAAGAGGCTCCAAGAATGCAGTCATGGAAAAATATACACCAGAAGATACCATTCCAGAAGTTCAAAATGAGATGGTAGAATAAGAGAAACCCATATATCCACCCCGAGAAGATACAATCAGCCGAAAGAGACCAACTTGGCTCTGGAACACCTTGCAGGAAGCTGAAGGACATGCATCTCCCAAAGGATATTTCAGAGAGAGAAATAGACCACATAAGTTTTCCAACTATGTGGCACTAATGAGAAACATCTTTGATTCAGAACCTTTCACCTTTGAAGAAACTATTGAGAAGAAAGAATAGAAGGATGTCATGATGGAGGAGTATCAGTCCAACATGAAGAATGATGTGTGGGAGGTGGTTTTGAGACCATAAGGGAAGTCAACAGTGACTTCCAAGTGGATCTACAAAATCAAGTGTGTTTCATATGACAACATGGAGAAGTACAAAGAAATATTTGTGGCTAGATGGTTCTCCCGGAAAGGAGAAGACAATGATGAAACATTTTCTCCAGTAGCAAAATACACTTCTATCAGATCGATTATTTCCATTGCTTGCGCGTTGGGATGGAAATTACACCATATGGATGTCAAGACTGATTTCTTAAACGATGTAATTGAAGAAAAATTGTACATAGATAAGCCACAAGGGTTTTTGATTCATGGGAAGGAGTCCCATGTGTGTAAACTGAAGAAGGATTTGTACGGGATAAAGTAGACACCCAGGGCATGATATGCCAGGATAGATGGATATCTGATGATCTTGGGATTTACCAAGAGTGATGTGGATCCCAAACTTTACTATAAGGTTGCGAATGGATGTGTGTTTATCTTGGTATTATACATGGATGACATGTTCCTAACAGGATATGAGAAGCTCATAGTTGGGTTTGATGCATTACTTCTTGGGATTGGAGGTGAGGCAAAGATCAGATGTGATTTTCCTTATCCAAGGAAAATATACTATTGAGATCCTACAAATATTTCGGATGATGGGTTGCAAGTCCATGACCATACCTATAACGATAAATATGAATCTCTTGAGTGATTCATGTTCATATTTGGTGGATCCCATGATGTACACACAACTGATTGGATCCTTGATGTACCTAGTTAACACCAGATTGAATATATATTTTGCAGTGAATACCTTGAGTCAACACATGGTTGAACCTAGCCAGTTATATTGGATGGCAAAAAAACATATGTTAAGGTACCTCCGTGGTACGATTGGATATGGATTGTGATATGTCTCGGGTGGAGATGTGAAGTTGCAGTGACATATAGACTCTGACTAGGAAGGGAGTGCAGTGGATCAAAATAGTACTTTTGGATGCTTCTTCAGTTTGGGATCAGGTATGATCTCATGGTTGAGAAGAAAGAATACATCAATGGCACTCAGTACATCATAGGAAGATTATATCGTAGCTAGCGTAACAAGCCGTGAAGCAGTGTGGTTTCAGATGTTGCTTGCAGGGATATTTGATACAACTTTGATACATTGTGAGAATCAAAGTTGCATGAAGATTACAGAGAACCTTGTATTTCATGACAGGCTAAGCACGTAGAGATAAAATATCATTACATCCGATACATGGTGAAGAGAGGATTTGTAGATCTCCCGTACATATCCATGGATGAGAAGATATCATACATTATCATCAAGCCTTTATCAAGAGTGAAGTATGAGTACTTCAGGGAAAATCTTGGCGTGATGTCAAATGTCCACCCTCATTAAGAGGAAGCTGTGTTGTTTCTTCTCATGCCGACTAACCCCACTGGTCAAGGGTTCCCTAGATCAGTCATGTGACTGAGGGCGTAATGCACTGTCGGACCTAATGAGATAAGAAACATCACATGCATAGTCATGAGGACTATGGGAGTAGCTTCGTGCTACTGGATGAGAATATGATTATGGTTGATGGCATATTGTATTAACTGTGTGTTACTAGTTGATCGTTGCATAGTCATAGGTATGACTATGGCTGATGGCATTGTAGTAGATGTGTGCTACTAGTTGATTGTTGCATAGTCAGATGGATCCTAACTATGGTTGATGGAATTGTAGTAGTTGTGTGCTACTAGTTGATTGTTGTGTAGTCATGGAGATGTCAGACTATGATTATGGATGATGTCATATTGTAGTAGTTGTGTGCTACTAGTTGATTGCTAAATAATCATAGAGACTACTAGATTGCATGGTGGTAGTTTGTGTAGCTATCAATTGATTACAAGAGAGAGACATTGTGTATTTGGATAGTAGTTGTGTGCTACTTGGAGTGGTTATGTACCACTGGATAGTAGTTGTGTACTTCTATGGATCGACATAGTCGTGTTCTACTGGATGGAATTGTAGTAGCTGTGTGCTACTATATCATTGTCATGTAGACTACTAGTTCACATTGGGAGTAGTTGTGCGCTACTTGATTGTAGATACCATGACAGATGATTTGAGCTACCGATGGCATTGTGGAAGCTATGTGCTACAAACTGATTGTAGAGTAGTCAGTGGACTACTAGACGAAGACATCATGAAAGATACCTCCCTAGATAAGAGGGAATGTTGATGTTTGATAGTTGCGGGAGGATATTTCCCTCCTAGATGACCTTTATTAGACATGGAGAAGATTCTGGAAGCAAGAGATCCATTGGATAGATGTTGAAACACCCCAGAACAAAAGTCATCCCAGAGGAATTAGAATAATGAAGTGGCACCTTTCCAGAGAAGAAGTCAACCCAGTATAGTGGCCAAGAAGACTATAAATAGAGAGTGTGTTGGCTCATTTGTTCACTCACTCACACTCTCTCATTCACCCAGAAGCAAGGTGCAAGTTTGGAGAAGGTGACACAACAACTGGAGTGACTTAATTTTTTCTTGTTCAATATTTTTGGTATCTCTCTCTTGTGTGCTACTCGAGGAGGTGCACTATCTTGGTATAGTGTTGTTGCTATTGTTGTGGTGGTGTTTCTGGTTGTTATCCTTGAGCTAGGGTTTATCTGTTTGGACTTTCTTTGTGAATGGAATCTATCTAAGAAAGGTTGTTTGGTTTTCCTAGGATAAATCTCTTGTTTATGCTGCTACTTCTTAGTACATGATATATATATATATATATATATATATATATATATATATATATATATATATATATATATGTTAATGATAATGAATTAAAAGAACAATAGTAGCACTAATGCTCTGTAAATAAGGAAAATATAACAAAGGGTACCACTCATTTCGTTATCAAGTATTTTCGAAGCTCAGATCCACTAGTCAACTTCACCAACTCCCACTGGGAAGGAAACACTGATGATTAGATGTCCACTTTTGACTATGTCTTTCACTTCAGAATTGGACCATTGGTTTGGTCATGCAAGAAATATAAGGTAGTCTCCTTGTTGACTACAAAATCTTAGTATCGTGTCGTCGTGAATGAAGGTACATAAGCCATCTGGATTTTCCAAATTTTGGGTGAACTTGGATTCCCTGTACAGACCTCAACTATACTCTACTGTGAAAATGAGAGTTCCATTCAAGTCACTAACAACCCTATTGCACATAGTAAGATGAAACATGTTGAGCTTCATTCTCACTACTTGAGATAGTTGGTTCATGAGAATGTGGTCTCTCTTGTTTATTGTAGAATATATGATTAGATTGTTGATAGCTTTACCAAACCTTTGTGTGAAGCTAATTTTTTTAAGCTTCATTCAATGCTTGGGCTCAAGGAAGATGAAATTGTGGGGGGGTGTCCTACTGAATTAATTTCATCTCCTGAATCTCTAGAGCCATGTGTTGATGGGGGGTTGTTGGAACTTCAGGTTTTGATGGGTTCATCACACTTCTCCTAAAATCAGTCGGTTGAGTGGTGGACCTACATCTAAAAATAGTCAGTCAGGTGATTGACCAGATATATACATCATTTGATTGAATAGTTGACAATCTTGTCAGTCATGCAATTGACCAATAGTCGAAGATAGTTGGTTGATGGATTGACTAGCTGAGCAATCAAATACGAGTTGGACGAATGGATGGTCAGGTCGAGCATCCTTGTTGATATAACTAGACAATGTGGATTTGACGGAGTCAACTCTAACCATCGACAGTTGTATGTTGACAATATCTTCCTGATTCGAAGGAATTTGGTTAGATCTTGAAGCTATAAATAATAGACCCCTTGAGTCATTATCATATGTATGTCATGTATGACAAGTGTGTCATATGAAAATATTGAACATGGTGTGTGTGTTCAATATGCATTGTGATGTTCTGATCACAATGTGTTGCTATGCAGAAGTGTTGTAACAATGTCTTTAGACACCACCCATTTTCTTTGAAGTTGTTCCTCTTTGATTATCTGCAATTTGGTTTATTTGTTTTGTATCATGTTACACCAAATCCCCAACATCTACCACCTCAACCTCGTTGTAATTTGAGCTTTAACAAGAGACCATGCATGTAGATGAGATCTGATATTGTTTTCCCATAGATTGGAGTGGTTTTCTTTGGGGATTAAAGCACACATATTTCACTCAACAACTCTTCTCAACCACTAAGGAGGTATTGGTCTTCGTCGTTGGGTTTTTTATCTGTTAAACTTGTCAATTCTCATAGTTAAACACTGACCTACAATCCTATGGAACCAAAACTTTTTTCTTAAGCTCTAGGTTGTTGCTGATCCATCCTTCATTTGGAATCCAAGCTCATTAGCAAATATATTTCTTCCATTCATTTTTTTTCTTACTCTTACCCAGTTCTTTTCTTCAATAGAGTCAATTTTCTCCTCGAAAACCAATATATCTCTAAGACCAATATATCTTTGCGCTAGAGTGATTCTCTTCTATTGGCTAATGGGATTCGTTGGTCAATATTTTTACCAATAAACCTGTTATCATACTCTGAATTGTTTTCAGCTCCAAAATATTCTTCTTCTATGTGTTTCACCCGAGGTACTAGTAGCCCTTTCAAAGAGTCACCTTCATCTTCCAATAGATTTCTTCATTCAATCGAATTTCATCACTAGACCTCTTATCCACAGTTGATCTCACCTTTATTTTAGTCATCCCTTCAGAGCTATCACCATCGATTTGTTATAGGAGTTTCCCCACTGGGAACCAGTTACCATACTCTGAATTGTTTTTAGCTCCATAATCTTCTTCTTCGATGTATTTCACCGAGGTGTGGGTTGGTATCCCTTTCAAAGAGTTTCCTTAATCTTCCAATCGATTTATTTCATTCAATCAACTGCCATTATGGACCTCTTTTCTATAGTTGATCCCACCTTTCTTTTGGAAATCCCTTAGGAGCTATCACCAATGATTTTTTAGAGGAGTTGTCCTGTTGGGAACCAGTTATCACACTCTTAATTGTTTTCAGCTCTAGAGGCTTCTTCTTAATTGTATGGATTGGTATCCCTTTCAAAGAATTACCTTCATCTTCCAATCGATTTCTTCATTCAATCGATTGTCATCATTGGACCTATTTTCCACAACTGATCCCACCTTTATTTTGGCCATCCCTTGGGAGATATCACAAACGATTCGTTATAGGAGTTTCCATGTTCATTATAGATGTTTCCATGAACAATGATCATATTTCATTATGAACATATATTAATGACAAACTTGTTCAACCTGATAATGAATTTAGGGATGGGCGGGAATGGAAATTTCAAATTTCTGCAGAAAGCACATGCTCTCATGGCGGTCTCTACGGTAAGCTCTGTACAGTGGAAACAATTTGCAGGTATGAGGCTTATCGTTTTCTATGAACATAGGTTGGTATCACTTTTTTAAGGTAGGTATTATTGTTAGTGATCGCAAAAGAGAATGACGTCTTGGTTATCCTTCTAGCTTAAAGCCAACAGTCACCTCATCCTTTTCCCCTGTTTCCCACTCTTATTTTTTATCTCTGACGGGACGCTCTGGGTACTGGGTAGTAATTTGTCTTACTCTCTAAAGCTTCTGAGCATCCAAGTGTCTTCCATTATGGATTCTGATGTCAATGCACTCATTAGAGCAGCTGACAAAGTGCATTGGGAGGAGGAGGCTTATTACTCCTTGGTAGATGATCATTTATTAGTCAATAATCTACATGACCACCCTGGGGCTCATACTATCACCGACATGAAGGGGGGAGATCCTCTTTTATTTTCCCATACTACTCGTGGTGTTCAACATAGCTCATTTCTCCCTTCTAGTTCTGGGTTAGAAACCGCAAAGCAGGTTTCTGGGGGTCCTCCGGCTTCAAACCAAGGGAATAATGTACATGGTTCTCACAAACCTCTCTCGGTGAATGATAGGACTGAGGCCTTAAAGGGTGTTGTATACCAGAATAGAAGAATTTTTCCAAGGATTGGTCCTCCCTCTCGTTACACTAAAGTCTGGAAGCCAAAGAAGCCAAAGCGCAGACTGGTCCTTGGTATGGACATAGGCCTGGAGGAGTCATGCTCCCTAGCGCTCTGCACATTGGTAGGTAGAATAGCCTACAGATTTAGGTGTACTTCTTCTATGGAGGATTGGATGAATATCACTTGGTTTCCAGTCCTGGGTTACTGTCCAAAGTTTTTTTACCTACCGAATGGTTGGCTTGGATTTATGTTCAAAAGTCCTGAAGATACAGAGCGTATCCTGAACACTTTTTGGAGTTATGACGGAGGAAGTATAATGCTTAAGCGATGGCGCTTAAGCTTCAACCCTTCATCTGAATACTTTAGCTTCAAACATGTTTGGGTTCTTCTTTCGAGTTCCCCCCTACAACTATGGAACATGAAAGCGTTGGAAGCTGTGGGGAACTCCTTAGGATGATTTCTAAAATTTGATGATTCTGACATCCTCTCTCCAAACAAGAAAATGGAAAAAATTCTTGTAGAAATTGAAATTCATGGGGGTCTATGCAATTCACTGGAGATTGAATGGCGAGGCTTGCTTTTCGTTCAACGTTTTGACTAACTGGGTTTGCGGTTTCGATGCTCCCTTTGTCAGAAGACTGGTCACCTTCGAAGGGAATGTACTCAAGTATTCGGTTCCCTGTCAGATGAGGAGACTACTGAGGATACTTTGGCTCTTACTGTGACTCCTTTGGAGGAGTATGAACCTTCTACAATCTTCCAAGTTGCAGATGATTCTGATGGTTCCCCTTCAGATGATTTTTATTTCAGAAGTAAGTTAAGACTCTTTTGTCCAAAGTTTTTTTCATCCTTGTGTATATGGGAGCGACAACACTTGAAATCATCTCTTACGTCTCCTTTTCCATCTTTCTTTAGAGTGTCCTCTGTCACATCCCATTTACCCCCTCATCTTGCAGTTTCTAACTCTCTTCCTTCTGTGAAAGACCCCTGCATCAAAAATCCCCCTAACCTCATCCCAGGCACCCACTCAAGGGCTTCTCCTACTTTTTTTACTCCTAACCCCATTTTTAAAGAAGTGACAAGCTTGTTTCCTATAACAAAGGGTCACGGCGATGAATTTCTAGCAAAGCCACCCCTGGACTCTCTCTCTTTGGCCTCCCCGACTGCCCCTGGATATACTGAGTCTGATCTAAGTGACAGTGCTATAGACGTTCTTTTAGCAGACATGGTTCCTTCTGGTCACCGCCTAAATAGTTGTCTTCCACTTCCTAACTTTTCGGGTGCGTCTTCGGTGGCCTATAATGTTAACAAGTTTTCATTATTTGATCGTCAAGGGTTACCTAGCTCTTCTAAAGCCAACCTTGCTTGGTCTAGAGGTTTGGGGTTTGAGGTTTCCCCTTTAAAAACTCATAGTGCTCGAAAGAAGGCGGGAGCCACTACAATACCACAACCTTCTCCATCCACTTCATCCAACATTGGGGCACTTAGAGGTTTAAAATCCCTTGCCAGGACTAAGATATGACTTTTGTTTCCCTCAATATCAGAGGGATGGGAGGTCCCTTGAAACAAAACTCCCTGAGAATACTGTTGAGTACTTTATCCCCTAGTGTTATTTTACTTCAGGAAACAATGGTTTCGGTGGAGAAAGCACGATTTTTCATCCATAAGTTTAAACCAGATTGGTTGTGAGTGCAGTGGGTACATCTGGAGGGTTGCTTACCTCTTGGGATCCAAATATTTTCTCTTTTGAACCTTTTCTAAGCACGGGTGGTATACTCTTGATAGGTTATACAACTGGATATAAAAAAGAGCTCACGTTTCTGAATGTCTATGGACCCTGCCAAAATAGAAAGGAATTCTGGGAATCGGTGGAGGCAGCAGGGTTGTTAAGTAAAATAAATATTATTCTGGCAGGAGATTTAAATATCACTACTTCATCTTCGAAGACATGGGGGAAGAAGGCTACAAGTGATCCACTATCAGTTTACTTTAAATCACTTTTTCAAAGGCATTCTCTCATAGATGTGATCCCAAACAATCCACTGCCAACCCCCAAAAATGGTTGAGCTAGTGCTGAAAGTATCTCAAAGAGGTTGGATAGGTTCTATATTGCAGAGGAGATCCTTGTCTCTTCACAAAAGTATAGGTCATGGGTACAACTCCCCTTCATATCGGATCATGCTCCGATCTGTTTAGAACTTGGTCAGGGATTTCAAAAGGTTTCTTTCCCCTACAAATTCAATCCAGGATGGATTGCAGAAGAAGGTTTCGTTAATGTGGTAGAGAACATTTGGCAGGACTCTGAATTGTCGAGCATCCAAGATGCTCAATTGAGACTCGTGGCAAATCTCACAAAGCTAAAGAGATGTGTAAAATTATGGGCAAAGAACAAACACATAAGATACACTAGTGATCTTCATGAGATAGACGAGGCTCCGACAGTTAAATATGATAAGATGTTTAATGGAAATTCAAATGGTCATTGTGACCCATCAGTGATAAATCTGGAAAAGGATAGAAATAGATTAATTCTGGCAGATGAGGAACAATGGCGTCAGAAAAGTCGAGAAATATGGATAAAGAGCGGCGACAAGAACACAATTTTTTTTCATAATTTCGCAAGCTACAGACGGAATACTAAATTTATTTGGGAGGTTCAGGATGTTTTTGGATCGACCTACACGGGAAAAAAAGAAATCAAGGAGGAAGCTTCAAAGTATTTTAAATCTTTCTACCATGACGTTGGTCATACTTCAATCATAAGTCAATTAAATACGATCGGACTCTTAAAGGATTTTGTTAGTGAGGAAGATACAAAATCAATGGAACAATCTGTTACAAAGGAGGAACTATTATGCATTTTGAAATCATTTGCAAAAGACAAGAGCCCTGGTCCAGATGGCTAGACATGAGAGTTCTTCCTCTATTTCTTTGATCTGGTTGGCCAAGACCTATTAGACTGCGTGGAGGACTCAAGGATCAAGGGGAAGGTGAAAAACACGATAAATTCTACTTTCATCACTCTGATACCAAAAGGCAATAATCCATTAGGCTTTATGGATTACATACTGATAACTCTTTGCAATTTGTGCTATAAACTTGGTGCAAAGGTGATCGCCAATAGATTAAGACTGATTCTGTCAAAAGATTTATCAATGAGGAAATTGGGCTTCCTCAAAGGAATACAAATCCTAGATGCCATCGGGACGGCTCTAGAATGTTTACGTAGCATAAAAAATAAGAAGTTGAAGTCAATTATCCTAAAACTAGACTTGAAAAAAGCCTATGATTGCGCTGACTGGGACTATCTTCGATTAATACTGTTAAAGTGTGGTTTTGGTCTCCAAACCATGAAATGGATAATGGCGTGTGTATCTTCCACAAATTATGCTGTATTAATAAATGGTGAACCCACAATTGTTTTTAGCTGCAAAAAAGGTCTTCGTCAGGGATGTCCGTTGTCGCCCCTCCTTTTCATCTTGATGATGGAAGGTCTCAGTCTAGCACTAAACAAAGAAAAAGACGAAGGTTCTTTCTCAGGTATAAAAGTATCCAAAAATATTAATATACTTCTGCTCCTCTTTATAGACGACATTCTGATTCTATCAAAAGCTTCGCTATCCGAACGAAAGATTATTTAGGGCATTCTACAGGACTTTTGCAAGGCGTCTGGGATGATTATAAACGCTCAAAAATATATTATTCTCCATTCAAATGTAAATATTGATTCTCTAAAAGCCATCACATATGTTTTTTCTTTTCCTAGCAAAGATTTGGATCTGGTCTTTTACTATCTGGGTTATTTTCTTAAATTGGACAACTACAAAGCCTCGGACTGGTATTGGTTAATAGAAAATTTTGAGTCCCGAATAAACCATTGGGGAAACAAGATGTTAACTTTGGGTGGTCGTCTTGTGCTTCTTAAGGTAGTTCTTGAAATGCAACCGGTGTACTGGTTAGCTCTGGCTCATGTTCCGAATTCGATTCTGAATACCATCCGTAAGATATGTTTTACTTTTCTGTGGTCAGGTGGGAAAAAGAAGAAAAAGTTCCATCTCTATAACTAGATGACGGTCTTGAAGCCAAAGTCTCACGGTGGTTGGGGCCTGCGCAATATCATGTTGTTTAGTAGGACACTGGCAACAAACACGATGTGGAGAGAATTAACAAAGATAGGGATTTGGCAAAATGTTCTAAAAGATAAATATTATCCACACTTCCCAGTCTGGACCTACCTTCGATATGTGGATCTTCTTCGCCAAAAAGGCTCACAAACCTGGAAAAAATTATGCAATACTTTACCTATTATTATGTGGTGGTTGGCTTGGAAACCGGGCAGAGGCCATTCTATCATTTTGGGTAAAGATGCGATTCTGGGCATGGGACAGGGATCCTTTTTATCTAAAGAACTTATACATAGTTTAAATTTAAGAAGCATTTACTTCCTTTACCAAGAAACTTCCTAGAATTTTGGTGGCGGTATAGGAAAGAGGTGGCTTAGTAGCGAAGATATGATTTTATCTCATAATCTTAGTGAGGAATGGAACCACTACAGAGCTCTTCTGGCAGAATCGGGTATCTCTCTTGACAACAAGCCGGATGAATTGATCTGGACTGGAGGAGACAAGTCGGGTGTTATCACGTCGGAGAACATATATGTAGCCATGTCAAATTATCTTTGGGAAAAGACTCAATAAAGATGGAGAAATAATCTTTGGAAGTGGGATTGTCCCCTGGAAATAAAAGTATTCTCCTGGTTGTTAGAAACTGATAAAGTCCTTTCATGGAAAAATCTACAAAAGTGTGGTTGGCAAGGCCCGGGCATCTGCATTCTGTGTAAATTTCATGGTGATTCCACAAAACATATTTTTCTAACTTGTATTTTTTCTAGGTCTGTTTGGAGGGATCTAAAACAAGCGATGGCATTGGAGAGCGGCCAAAATGGTGCTACTATTGCTGATTCCCTAAACTTATGGGCCAAACAAAATCATAGCCTACCATCGTTGCCAACTTATGCATGCTGGTACATTTGGGAGGAAAGGAACATGGCCATCTTTGATGGAATGAGCCCTTCTATCAATCGAGTTGTCTATCTCACTCGTTGTGCAATGGACCAGTGCTGGAAATCACACAAGCAAAAAAACACGCGGCTTTTAGACCCTCCAATTCCTGGAAACAAAATCTATGCTTGGTTCAATGGGGCATCTCAACCATTCGACAATCAGTGTGGGGCTGGGGGCATCATTAAAATAAATAATACTCATGTTTGTAGATGGACATTAAACTGTGGAGGAGGCTCCAACACAAGGGCGAAGCTCCTGGGAGCTTGGTCTACCTTAGCACTAGCTGAAAGATTCACTATTAATGAAATCCACATCATGGGGGACTCTATGATAGTCATTGAATGGCTAAAGAAAAAAGGTGATCTCAAAGTTGCCAGCCTGGAAGCATGGAAAGAAAGAATCATCGACTTATGCACTCATTTTAGCTCCATCTCTTTTGATCATATTTTCAGGGGAAAAAACCAAGAAGCTGACTATCTATCAAAACTTTCTTTTCACAACGATCGAGGGAAAATCACTTATAATATTTGGGTGGATGGCCACAAGGGCCCTACAATGTTTCTGCCGCTCTAAATGTGTCTTGAGCAGTCATCAACATTATTTTCTCTTGTGCATCTATTTCTTCCTAGGCTTTTTGGAAAGTATACTTATCAGATATGTAAATTTATCCGATAAACTTTTGTGGATTTTGCATAGAGGTTTTCTTCTTTTATGAAGTATCTGAAACAATTCTGTCTATAGGATCGTTATTGTAATTTTGGTCTCAGACTTGTGGAGGAACAAAAAGAAAAATACATGTACACAGTTTATATTATGCTTAATATAAATGAAAAATTTTCATTTGGAAAAAAATAGCTTCTTCATGAATAATTTTTCATCGCAATCTTTTTATCCTTGTGCATTGTCAATCAAAGAGTGATATATAATGATAGAAATAAATTATTAAACATAATTTTTTTATTCAATTCATGTCATATGTTAAGCATTTTCTAATTTTGGCATGCACAAGATATATTGTGTGTGAGATATTTTTATTCATGGTCAACTATTTCTTCAGTGTTGATGCTCTTGAGAGAGATATTTTTATTCACGGTCAACTATTTCTTCATTGTTGATGCTCTTGACATTACTATGAATGTGTATTCTAATTACAATTTCATAAATATTAAAAAAAAAAAAACATTTTTTTAATTCAATATTTTGATTTTGTTTGATGTTATTGATATAACAAATGTTATTCCAAGTGTTTTTTTTTTTCTCTCTAAATTACATATTTTTTCATTTAATGTAAATTTTACTAGCATGTACATTGTGCATGGATTGTCAAACAAAATCCCTCTTCTCGTTTATTTCTTCACAAACATTTATCCCTTTAATATTTATCCATTTATCATTGTTCCGAGCTTTAATCTATTGACATATATACTATAATATTTATAAGCATTAATTTAAGGAAAAACAAAAATTGAAATTCATTCAAATGCAATGAAATTATATAATTAACCTCGCTTCCAATGAAATATTTAAAACAATAAACTAACCCACTCACTCACAATAGAATGTTGTTTTTTTCTTTCTATTTTTTTACAATGAGGGGTTGGTTCATCCAATGATTTGCATTGAATATAAATTTTGTAATAATAAATAATGATAGTCTCACTATATGTGAATTAAGTTATGGTTAGGCAACTCATTGCTTGTCACTTCCTACTATGCATTCATGGTTAAGTTATTACAATATTATATGTGACTATATTCACATTTAGTAGGAGGTGACAAGCAATGAGTTGCCTAACCAATGTTATGCCTATAAATGTATTAGAGATTTTCCACATACTTTTCCATTCCCAAAGACAAAAGAAGTATTGAACTTAAAAATTTGTTTATGCAATTAATTAGGGCATTTTCACTCATGTGGGAGATCAACACTTTTATTCTCGACAACAATTCAATCTTTTTTAATAGATTTAACCACCAGTACCATGTTAGCCCTACCTCCCTATCCAACAGTCACATTCATATTTAGACTTGGCTTGATGGTGAGATTTTACTCAAACTGGGGAGATTTAAATCAGAATCACCATGTAAATGTTATTTATTAACATAAATCTACCTTCAAACCCATGTTATTTATGCAATGATATGGTAATGTGGGTTTGAAATATTGATCTCTTTAGTGTTATATATGATAATCTATAAAACACATTGTATACTTTGTTAGAGTGTCTATCTCAAGGACTATGTTTGAAATGACCCCTTCATTTCCACTCTCATTCTAGGATACTACCAATACACCCTCTACCCACCTAGAAATTGGTAAGAACTTTAGTCACTGTTATCACCAATTCTTGCAAGGGGGATGTTACTCTCTAGTTTCGGGCCCTTGGTGAAAAATGCGAAGAAATGGGGTTTAAAATCCCATCAAATGCATTTTATTCAAAGGTCGCAGCCAGAAACGCCCAAGCACAAATCTCAGAAAATATTGTTTCGGGCTTAAAGTGCTTGCAGGCTGGCATTTTTGTTTTCAACGATGAGGATTTTTCATGAGGCCAAGATCGACGGTCATTGGGTGTTTGGGGCCATGAAGTTGCTCGGGGTTTAACACATAGCAGAGGCCATTGAAAAAGCGCCCATATTCCATGATTTAACCTGGGCCGTCCGATCCAATGGGGATAGGTGGCATCTAGTCGACATTTTGAGGTTCTCGACAACAAGTGTATCACATGGCCAGGAAAAGCCCTGAAACCTGAAATGCGAAGCCCCGGGAGCCTGGCCCATGGTCATAGCCTAGGGTTATATTGAAAGGAGTGGGGCCTTTCAGGATAGTCAAAGTGAAAGCGCCGAAGTAATCTGAACCGTCCATCCAAAGGATGCATTGCGCAAATCCGTAGTTTCACAGTTTAGCTGTTGGGATATTGGGGAAGAGATGCATCGTGAATCCCCGATGCAAGAAGTCTCAAAAGGACTAGGACTGTTGATAAGCTGAATATCTCAGCCATCCAACCATGGATGACACACGGGCGCATTGTGCTAAGACGCACGCAAATCTGGGCGGCTAGGATCTGCGTGCTCAAATCTACGAATTGGGTCCAATCCTAGACCCCCCTCGTCGTTCTTACTTTAATGGGGGGGGGGTCCGGAATGAGGGCACGCAGGTTTCAATGACAGGGATTGGAGCACCTAGATCTGTGGCCGAGGATTGTTTCCAGACCCCCCTTACCATTCTTCCTTTAATGAGGGGGGGGGGTTCCGGAATGAGAGGGTTTTGAATGTGCCCCCCCTTCTATCATGGCGTCCTCTCGTGATGTCAGACCCCCTCCCACCTAAAACAACTTACCGCCTCCGTTAGCCCCTTATCACTCCAGCCTGCCCATCTCTTGCCAAGTGTTCCACCGCTCGCGTTGTCCCTGGCAGATGGTCTCACCCCATATGTTGCCGCATCCTCACACCTGTCCTCAACTCACCGTCCTCCCGACCTATTCCTATCCCGTCTTCACCCATCACTCACTCACCTCATGCCATGTGTCTTGCACTCCCTGTCACCCCCACCTTAGCTGGTTTCCCCCGCCTCATTCAGCCACCAGATCTCCCCTTCTTCTCCCACGTCACCTTCTTGTGCCACATTGCCTCTAGCCTTTAGTGCCTAAGTGCCCATGCATACCCAGTAGCCTGTCAGTCTCTCCCATCACCTCAACCTCATCAGCTCCATCCACATCCTCCATCTGAGTCCCCTCGCAGCAGTCCCATGAAGCAGAAACAACCAAAGGGAGACCGCCACGTCCTGCAGGTGTAGAGTTTACCAAGGCCTTTTAGATCCTGATGAATCAGTTAATGAAAATGAGGAAGGTGGGTGAGACATCATCTCCTTCCATAAATAGAAGGCTAGGAAAAGACAAGCCATGGGGAAATACTATCAGTCTAGTTTGACAAAGATCGTGTCCGACATTAGACTGCATGGGCAGTTTGACCAACGACTGCATGGGTAGTCTGACAAGCAAAGGCCCGACGTAAACTATTGCGTCTGGCACAGAGTTTTCATGCACAGTCTGACTAAGTGACCTGGACGTCATGCCATGGAAACCCGAGCAAGTTCCTGCTACAAAATTTTTGGGTATATGTAGGCATTTTTTCCATTTTGTAAAGTATCGATGGTAGAGCTAAGCTCCCGACTGTAAAGTTTTGATGAAGCACTGGTTTTCCTGGTTATGTATATGTATGTGAAACATTCTTGTTTAATGATAGTCTGTTTTCTTAATTCGTCTTGATTCTATCTAATACTGAAAGAGTTCATGACTAACTGATTCACATGAATCATTGTGACTGTGTTACGATAAATGCTTTATTGTAACGTTGTTACGATTTCTTTTAGTGTTCTTGTAATTTGAATACAAGAAGTTCTTATGTTTAAGTTTTTCTTCTCTGGGCTATTGGAAGCCTGATGGTCACAACAGACCTTTGCATTTTCTCACTGAATTCGTCCTCCTACTCACCCTTAATACAAATTTCTGACTAAAGTTAGATTAAGACCTCATCTATTGATGCATAGCCTAGTCCAGGGTTCTGAGTTAAAGCGATAATGTTCCGAGTTCATTCTCTGTCAATCACCCCTTTTATAAAATTGTGACATACAAACTGATGGGTATCAGGCCTACTCCTGCTGCAATCCAGGAGTGACTTCTGGTGCCAACATTTCTGGCACCGTTGTCGGGGATGAAATTGAAAATGTTCCCTGGGATTGAATGACATTGAGCCTCTAATTCTGAAGGTGCATCAGGCATCAGAGCCATTGAAGATTTCCACTGTGCACCTGATGACTCCACTGTGGCAACGCCAATGTTTCCACTTCACTGTTTCAGTTGTGGCTACTTTTAGCACACTTGAAAGCTGACCCAGAGGGGCTTTCTCGAGAAGGTTTTCAGTAGCTTCTTTCTCATCCTGAGAAGTTTCCTGGGAGAACAACAATGATCAGAGCTGGCCTTTGATGGTGAACAAAGACCAGACACATTCAAAGCTGCGCGTCTTTCACCTGGAGACTCCATGATTAAGGGATTGATTGGCGACTACACTAGTTCGAGATGGAAAAAATCCTGGCTCAGAGGTTTGCTCCTTTTAATTTTTTGGTTGTTCTTGGTTTTCTTAATGTTGTCCCTTGTTCGAATGAATGGTATGATTATTTTCCCATATTTAGAGAGCGTAAAGAGGAAAACCCTACTCGACATCTCCATGAGTTTCATGAACTCATGTATCAGTTTGGAATACATCATGAAGATGTATTATTTTAAATGTTCATGTTCTCGTTGGCAGGAGATGCTCGTGAGTGGTATTTCTCCTTACCCCCTGCCAACATATCCTCCTTGGTAGAACTTCATGCGGATTTTAATAGGCATTGTCAAAAGTTTTATTCCTTTGAGTTTATCTATCATAACTGTTGTGAGGAATGTGAGGACAGTGAGAAAGACATGGCTGTGTATTATGAAGGCTGTGATGATGAAGACTGTGAGGAGGAGGACCCTGAGGAGAGAGATGATGCTCTGAGTGAGTTGATGAAGTTGGTAAAATCTCTTTCTGTAGAGATTGAGAAAATGAATGCAAATCGTGACTGTTGCCTTTCTGAGGACAATGTGGAGGATTCTGTTGCTATAGAGGCTTTGCGTCCTGCTCTTGACGCACCTACTACCCCAAGCTTTGATGTTTATTCAGATGAGGAGCAACAGAGTCCCACATCGCAGTTTGCTAACTAGAGGAGCAACCAGCCAGTATATGACAACTACGAATCAGAGTCTGGGCTGGATATGCAGGATTTCCCAGAGCAAACTATAAAGTCTTATCCTCTTTTCGCTAAAGAATATTATCCTGAGGATATCATCCATCTCAGGTCTACAGGAGATAGTGAGTAGCATGATGAGAAGTGGATTTTTCCCACGGGTCCCGTTTATGACGATTACGATTTTGACCTGTGGGAGAGCCAAGAAAAAGAACTAGAAGAGCAGCAGCAAGGGCAACTCGCCTCTTGTCCAGAGCCTATCTATGAGCAGCCACCACCTGAGATTAGTCAGCCTACACCAGCCTCTCTCCCACCCGATCTTACTAGAGAGATTCAACCATGTGTGATAAGTTGTGTAGCAGAGGTGGCTGCCCATCACCCATTTTCTGGAGTTTTCCATTGGTCCTATGACCCTGTGAAGGAATACATGGAGTTGTATTTCCTTCATGATTTGTAGTCGCCCAACTTCATCCTAACCTCAGCCTTAGGATGGAAGTTGAAGGATGCAGTTGTTCTACTGTCACAATTGCATCAAATGCAGGTGATCATAGACAGAGTGAAGGAGCTTCCATTCAGGAAGTTACTTGATTGGCTCTGGTGGAAATTTGCTTTCACCTAGCCCCATGTAAAAACTTTTATTAGTTTAGGACTATACATAAATAAGCTCCTTGGAGCATGTGTGTTTATTTTTGTTTTAACTTATCGGGATGTATTTTCAGAAGGGTGTTTTAATCTCGACTCCATAGCCCAACAACAAGGCACTAGAACTGTAAAAGGAGTTCTTAGAGCATCACAAGGATGACTCTATCCCCCATGGAGCCTAATGTTATCATCAATTCTTGCAAGGGGGATGTTACTCTCCAGTTTTAGGCCCTTGGTGTAAAATGCGAAGAAATGGGGTTTAAAATCCCATCAAATGCATTTTATTCAAAGGTCGTAGCCAAAAGCGCCCAAGTGAAAATCTCATAAAATATTGTTTTGGGCTTAAAGTGCTTGCAGGCTGGCATTTTTGTTTTCAACAGTGAGGATTTTTCATCAGGCCAAGATCAACAGTCATCGGGTGTTTGGGGCCATGAAGTTTCCCAGGGTTTAACACAGAGTAGAGGTCGATGACAAAGCACCCATATTCCATGATTTAACCTGGGTCATCTGATCCAGTGGGGACAGGTGGCAGCTAGTCGACATTTAGGGAGTCATCATTTCGAGGTTATCGATAACAAGTGTATCACATGGCCAGGAAAATCACCGAAACTTGAAACACGAAGCCCCGGGAGCCTGGCCCACGGTCATAGACCAGGGACATATTGAAAGGAGTGGGGCCTTTTGGGATAGTCAAAGTGAAATCGCCAAAGTAATCTGAATTGTCCATCAAAAGGATGCGTGGCGCAAATCTGCAGTTCGCAATTTAGCCACTGGTAGATTGGGGAAGAGATGCATCGTTCATCCCCGGTGCAAGAAGTCTCGAAAGGACCAGGATCGTTTATAAGCTGAAGATCTCAACCATCCAACCATGGATGACACACAAGTGCATTGTGCTAAGACACGCGCAAATCTGGGCGACCAGGATCCGCGTGCCCAGATCTACGAACTGGGTGCAATTCCAGACCCCCCTCATCGTTCTGCCTTTAATGGGGAGGGGGTCCGGAATGAGGGAACACATGTTTCAATGACATGGATTGGAGTGCCTAGATCTGTGACCGAGGATTGATTCCGGAACCCCCTCGCCATTCTGCCTTTAATGAGGGGAGGGGGGTCCGGAATGAGGCGGTTTTGAATGCGATCCCCCTGCTATCGTGGCACCCTATCGTGATGTCAAACCCCCTCCCACCTAAGACCACTTACCACCTCCATTAGCCCCTTATCACTATAGCCTGCCATCTCTTGCCAAGTGTCCCACTTCTTGCGTCCTCCCTAGCAGATGGTCTCACCCCGTATGATGTTGCATCCTCACACCTATCTTCCACTCATCGTCCTCCCGACCTGTTAGCGATATTTCTTGTCTCGGGACAAGAAATAGAAACAAGACAACGAAAGTCCCGAATCCCTGAGATTCAATAGGGACCGTCCATCTGGAAAGGATGCGTGGCAGGAGATCAGCGTTATCAGGGAGGGTCCCGACAGGGAAGCGTTCATCGGAGTTGAGGCCATCGGGATATCGGAGATCCCGGGAGTGAGATTTTTGTGCATTGCATAATCACGATGCGTGATTTCCCGATCGTGACAAAGGTGGACCCCATAAGAGGTCACGCGAGAAAAGGAGAGGTGGCAGGCGAAATCGGGATTCGGCATATCGCGAGTCTAGTGGGCTTATGCTTTGTGACATCGCAAGTGCCGAAACTCCGACGGAGGTATAGGGTTGCAGTCTTATCAGGGATTGGTCATATGAGCGGGAGTTGAGCCAGGAGGGCCAGTACGTGGAAGCGCTCATCGAAGAATCGGGGATTGGGGATTCACGAGGACAGTGGTTGGTGGCAACGGAAAGTCCGAAATCCCGAAACCTCGATATAGAGTCATGGATCACCACGGCTAGGTGCAGAGGCCGAGAGGAAAGTCAGAAGGACCTGTGGATCGGGTTTGCACAGTGATTCCCGAAAGGAATCTAAAGCGTCGCTTCGGCTCAGAAGAGGGGATTTAAAACGATCCTGAGAGCAGGAAGGCACGGTGATGTCTCAGGTACCGATTTGATGTGGGCTAAATTCCAATAGCTGCCAGGAATGGATGAAGAAAAGAGAGGGTGGTTGAGGCCTTGCCTCAATCATTAATTTCAAGGCATGGAGGGTCTGACCAGCAGTCTGCTCAGGAGGGTCCTGTGTACCCATTCTTCCAGAGAAGCCAAGCCCGATTTCGCGACAAGCCGGAGGAGGTCTACACACGCTAGCTCAACATTTAAATGGCTCAGCTACTCCCCTTGATGGAGCCATGCGCAGTTAAGATGGAGTCTGTCATGGGCGCATGATCGTCCTGAGTCTGCATGGGCAGACTGTCAGAAGCCATGAAGACGTAATTATTTAATGCAGTATCTCATTTTCGCTGCTGTGTTTTGTTTTGAGTATATGTAGGCGTTTTCGCCATTTTTGTAAGCATCGATGGTAGAGCAGAGCTCCCGACTGTAATAGTTTAACATACATTCTAGTTTGTTGGATATGCATCCGTATATGAGATATCTTGTTATATGACATATAGTTTTCCCTTT
This sequence comes from Picea engelmannii, assembly GCA_009831015.1. Taxonomy (NCBI): domain Eukaryota; kingdom Viridiplantae; phylum Streptophyta; class Pinopsida; order Pinales; family Pinaceae; genus Picea; species Picea engelmannii. The sequence continues at coordinate 25,083 of ML807051.1, read as the reverse complement.
TTCATCTATGTTTTCGTCTAATACCAGAGGGTTCATGATCGAATGTTTCGCATGAATTAGAGCGGTTATGTTATGACAAATGATTTGTTGTTCCATTACTGTCTTCGCTGGTTTCCTGCATTTGGGTGTAAGAAGATCTTGCCCTCGTATGTTTTCTCTCACAGTCTATTAGGAACTTGTTGTTTATAACATACTTTCGCTTTCCTCTTATATTATCCTTCGCCTACTCACCCTTTACTACAACTCACTATCTGGAGTCTATAGAGACCTCACTCGCTTATGTATATCTAGCCTAGTTTGGAGTTGGAATTATATCGTTTTGAGTTGGTTTCCATTCAGTCACCCCATCTATAAATAAACCGTGACATAAGACTGATGGGCATCGGGCTTTGCTCCTGTTAGCAATCCGGGAGTGACTTCCGTCGCCAACACGACCTATCCCTGTCCTGTCTTCACCCATCACTCACTCACCTCATGCCATGTGTCTCGCACTCCCTGTCACCGCCACCTTTGTTGGTTGCCCCCGTCTTGTTTAGCCACCAGATCTCCCCTTCTACTCCCACATCACCTTCTCGCGCCACAGCGCCTCTATGCCTTTAGTTCCTAAGCACCCATGCATACGTAGTATCCTACTGGTCTCTCCCATCACCTCAGCCTCATCAGATCCATCCATGTTCACCATCTAGGTCCCCTCGTATCAATCCCACGAAGTAGCAACAGTCAAAGGGAGACTTCCACGTCCTGTAGGTACAGATTTGACCAAGGCATTTCAGATCCCAATGAATCAGTTAATGCAAATGAGGAAGGTGGGTGAAACATTGTCTCCTTCCATAAATAGAAGGCTAGAAAAAGAAAATTCGTGGGGAAAGACTGTCAGTCCAGTGTGACAAAGATCGCGTCCAACATTAGACTGCATGGGCAATCTGACCAACGACTGCATGGGCAGTTTGACAAGCAAAGGCCCGACGTAAAATATTGCATCTGGCAGAGAGTTTGCATGCACAGTCTGGACGAAGTGACCTGGACGTTGTGCCATGGAAACCCGAGCAAGTTCCTGCTACGAAAGTTTTGGGTATATGTAGGCATTTTTTCCATTTTGTAAAGTATCGATGGTAGAGCTAAGCTCTCGATTGTAAAGTTTCGATGAAGCACTGGTTTTCCTGGTTATGTATATGTATGTGAAACATTCTTGTTTAATGACAGTCAGTTTTGTTACTTCGTCTTGATTCCATCTAATACTGAAAGATTTCATGACTAACTGATTCACATGAATCATTATGACTGTGTTATGATAAATGTTTTATTGTAACGCTGTTACGATTTCTTTTAGTGTTCTTGTAATTTGAATACAAGAAGTTCTTGTGTTTAAGTTTTTATTCTCTGGGCTATTGGAAGCCTGATGCTCATAGCAGACCTTTGCATTTTCTCACTGAAGTCTTCCTCCTACTCACCCTTATTACAACTTTCTGACTAAAGTTAGATTAATACCTCACCTATTGATGCATAGCCTAGTCCAGGGTTTTGAGTTAAAGCGATATTGTTCTGAGTTCGTTATCTGTCGATCACCCCTTTTATAAAATCGTGACATACAAACTGATGGGTATCAGGCTTACTCCTGCTGTAATCCAGGAGTGACTTCTGGTGCCAATAGGCACACCATCGAACTCCAACTCAATTGTTTTTAACTTTTTATTATTCATATATTTTTTGTTGTACACTTCCACTTATTACAATGTGTTATGGGATTTCCTCCCTATGACTTTGGGTCATGTCACAACAGAGCTTGACCATATACAAAAGATAAAATCTACCCTCGCATACAAAACTTGCATTGAAATAACCACCTAAGGATAGAGGATAAATAATTTCACACCTTGTATTCTGTCGGTCGATGTTGTTCCTTGCCCTCGACCCTCGATCCACTCCTGATCTATGCTCGAACTAATCTGCAAAAGGAGATCAAGAAAATATTGCAACAAGGTAGTTATAGGATAAAATTATACATGTAATATATAGATAAATTAAAATATGTGAAACAAATTGGCATACATAATTAAATTGAACAATATAACACAAGTATGGAGTGAAAGAGAACTCTTTTATTAGAAACGGTAGAATGAGTGGTTACAACCTAACTCCAACCATTGATATTGTCTTGAAGCCAACCGCCCAGGTTCCTCCAATGGTCCTTCAAGCATCAAATCAACAATATTTCCCTTCCTTGAATGACTCAATAGGGATAGGAACACACCCTATAGTCACATAGGAGAGAGAAAGGAGTATTGGAAAGAAAGTTCCATAATCAAGGGGATGCTACTCAGAGGATAGGGGATATATGGAAGATTGCAAATTCTTAAGCATAACTTTACATTTTGGTTGTCCTCCCCATCCATGCCCTCAAAGGTGCCTTTATACCATCCCCAAGGGGTTGAGGTGGTTTAATTATGTTGTGTATGGGATCAGGGGAGGTTAGGAACGAGCCCAACCAAAAACCCCGCCTGAAAAAGTGGAATTATTTTATTTTTCACATTTTTGAGGGAATCCATGAGTTGAAAACTAGCAAGGCATGGACATCTGCGGTTTTCACAAGGGTGACTCGCAGATAAACACAAAAGTGTTTTTTTTTTAATAATTTTTATGAGGGAAGTTGGGATTTAAATTTTCAATCCATGGACAATGACTAAGCCATCTCACAATTGCAATTGATGTGGAAAATTGTAGTATAACATATGCCCCCTAATGTGTGAGGTCATAAGGGAAACCAATGTCCAAAATACATTATAACTCTTAGAGGTGAGGATGCATTGAAGTAGATCCAATGAAGGTTCTCAAACAACTGATCCAAGAACATAAACCATTAGCAGAGATCAAGTAAGAGTATTCTCTTCCCAAGTTGGGAATACCCATGCTCAGGAGTGATGTAAGCATGGTCACAAAATCAAGTACATTGCAGATGCATGACATATATAAAATTATGACTAATGTCCATGGCCACGAAAAATACACGGTGGATCCATTTGATATATAAAGTAGCAATCATGGCCATGAGGAATACACTGTGGATCCATGAAAAAATAGATCATAGCCATGAATAGATACACAATGGAGCTATGTCTAAAAATAAAAAATAGAGGATATATGGAGTCAATGGAGTGAAAAAAATGATCCTCTACAAGTACCAATGTCTAAGGGGTGGTACAATATGTCTAGTAGGAGCACAAAATATGTGATGCTTGTATTTCACCTGAAGTCTTTAAAGTGATCTCTCATGGTACGAGTGTGAATAGATGTGTTGGGGTTGAACATAGAGAGATACCATTTGATTACCGATCATTGATGTATACCATTAACAAACGCGAGACAAACCACCAATGATGATAATCGGCATCAAGGTACCATGGTACAATCTAACAAGTGTGAATAAATGAGTTGGTGTCGAACACCTGGTAGAGTCTATCGACTAGGGGACATTGATGTATTTCCACGGTCAATAGCAAGGGAACCTTCCACTAATGATTACAAGCCCCAAGGTACCACAAATAACTCTAGATCCCTATCGCAAAGCAAGATATTCCGAAGTCGATAGGAAGAGATCTGCTGGAAGGAAGGAATTAAGGAATCCTCCATCATCCAACACAAGGGGTATCATAAGGACAAAGATTTGGAAGGACTCAGACAGATAAATTATAAGGACCATATCGAGGTATGACTCTGACATGCACCAGATGGAATAGCGCATGACAAACTCTCTAAATAGTAGCCAATAATAAAGACTACTGACAAAGACGAGGAATCCACCAATGGGGTCAGATGGAAACCAAGGTATTGCATGAATCCCTATGTGTGATGATTGTTGTTGATATCAAACATAAGGGAAATCGCTCATTCAGTGACCAATGATGGTTTGTCATATGTTGAGTGCAAGGTCACCTATCAATGATGGAAATAGGCCCAGGGTACAACTCTAGGTCATACTCTCAAAGCAATGTGTCGAACTCGATAAGAGTAGACCCACCAACAATAATTTAATGAGGACATTCTATACTTTCACGAGTGAGATACAAAGATACTTGTGATGATGAGATGTACTTTACTGACACGGGAAGGTTGACTTGAAAGGTCATAGAATTTCTGCAGAATGGATGAATCAGGCTGAAACTTCCCTTGAACAAAAGCATGACACAATATGTGACTTAGTCAGGATAAATTATAAACTAGGATACATTCGTGATACAAGAGGCATCAACAAATACTCCATATGGTTGGAATATTAATCGACCGGAGGAGATTATGCTCAAAAACAAGAAAAAGTCTCCTAAATCCATACTAAACCCAAAATATTGAGACAATGACTCAAATATTGTGCTTTGTTCAAGGGAGACAAGACTGCTTCCAACAAAAGAGATAGATTCTCCCCCCCCCCCCCCTTTTTTTGTCTTTTTCATATTATTAAAGCATGTAAAAAAACAAAATAATGCTATAATATAGCGGAGGAAACAAGTGTTGTAGGTAAGAAAACTAGTTCCAAAGCGCAAGGAACATACCTATGCTCAATGCAAGGAAGCATGTGCAGGATAAGGACACTCAAGGGAATGTCTCCTCCAGAGATAAAAGTGTTGAGTTGTAAAGGAATAAATTGCAAGGCTAGAAATTGGTAGGAATGCATAAGAAAATGATTCAATGATAGCAAGTTGAAGATGACATTAGGCCTAGAAGCGTGAGCAGTTAATATGCAATGCAATTATAACTCCAAAAAAAATTGGAAGCCCCATGGGTAAGTTAGCCAGAAAGATATTGAGAGAAAGTCATGAGGCTTCAATGCATAAATATGGTGGGAGTAAACATGGATTCTGAGCATGGGTGTCAAAAATGCTAGTAAGGTACTAACTAGGAAACCCATGAAGAGGTAAGCTCTACCATCTATGAACGACACATTTAAAGTATCTTGAAGGTATGATGTTGAAAATGAATGGGGGTGAATCCTATGGAAGATATATTAATGATACAAAGAAATGCATTGTGCAGGTGGAATGGAACCTACTCTACATGCTAGTAAGAAACACAATACATGTTGAAGAATCTGAAGAGGTTCCGACATAAGTATCAACATGTGTTAGGGGGAGTCATGTAGGTAATGGTCAGAAAAATATTAAGAAGAAGATATGTAGCTTCAATGAAAAATCATGGCGGGACTAAATAGGACTCTCAAGCCTATAAGAAAACTTGCAGCTTGAGCGTTAGAATACAAATAAGTTCTAAACTAGGACACCCATGGAAGGTAGGCTCTACCACATGAATTACGACACTTCTAAACAACATAGAAGGTTATGTGTCACAACTTAGTGTGGTCGATCCTAAGGAAAAGTGAAATAGGAATGGATAACACAAAAATGCATGGAGGGGAAAATCTAACCTATATGCCAGTTTCGATATCATTACCTATCATAACAGATCGACATGGAATGTAAATGTCTCCAAAGTATTATATATAAGACTAAAAACACTCGCATAGAAGTTAATAAGTCCAATATAGAAACCTCTAACAAAAACATGTATTATGGGATATGGAACTTGAAAACAAGAAACCATAAAAGTACAATATGTACAAAGGATTGCATGGCCTTATGATTTATGCATAGTAGTTCTCCAGGTAGATCCCATTGCTAGGCTCAAGCCAAGGGCTTCTTTGGTAACCAACCTGTAAAGTTTCCATTTCAGGAAGAGGTCAAGAATCCATAATCATAGCTTCAAAGATGGCATCATCTGAAGGAAACTCAACATCTATGAACCCAATCTTGACAACATACAAATATCAAGGCTTAAGGTCTCACAAGCAGTAAGATGAGACTCCAGAGGAAACGCCAAATTAATTGGTCATATAGGGGGAAGCAAGGGTGATTCAGATTTTATGAGAAGAACGAAATGAATACAAATTATTAAAATATGTTTAACATAGAATAACATAGATACAATAAAACTGGTTTCTATTCAATAAGGAAAATAAACTGAAACTGTAAAATGCAGTGGAAAACAAGCTTGTTGGAATTGTGGTGTCTTATCTATGAGAAGAGATGTGACAGTTGCACTCATTCACAAGAAGATGATTATAATGAGGATTTGAAGGCCTTTTTACAAAAATCATGAATTCCAAAACCCTAGACATCCAAAAACCTAACCCTAGGATATGAAGTGCCAAAAGTCATGTGGGCCCCGTTGGGGTAAGCTAGTACATCAACTTCTCAAGGTCGTACAATCTTCGTTTTAGGTGCACGATATCCCGTTGGAAAGGCCTATCCGAGGAATACACATGTTGACCTCATAATTTCAATGTATCTATATTTTGATTGTGGTGAGCCCTAAAAATGTTGTTTAGGGCCTCAAAACGACCCCGGAAGTCAGAGACCCGAAAACTAGGAAAAAACTGCCAAACTGGAAAACCGCCAAAATGAACCAGTTGGAATAGGTGGGAGGCCATTGAAATCCATCTGGATCAATCCTCCCCCCTTAGGAAGCAGTTGTCTCTATTGCGTTGAGTTCCCCCATAAGATGAGGAAATTTCTATTGAATTTGGCCCTGGGTGAGTCACTTGCCTTGGTGCAGGAGCTGCCCTGTTTTGACAACTCGATAAAGTTGGATCCTTTGTTGTCTAGTGCCTTTGACCTATGTGTCCACAATATGATCACTGGATGTATGTTGCATGCAGTCAGGGTTGATCTCTGTTGGTATCAACTGCTCTGCTATCTCAGAGATGTCCAATAATGGTGGGAAATATGGTTGAAGGAGAACCACGCTGGATACTGGGTTCAATCCAAAGAAAGGAGGAATGTTAAGCTCAAAATAATTGTCACCCACAGCCTTGGTGATGGTGTACAACCCATAACAGAGTGGGAGAAGCTTTCGATGGGGCCTTGTAAGGTGTTATTTCTACAAGTGCAACCACACTTTGTCTCCCACCTGAAACTTATGTGGCACCCGATGTTGATCATGGCACTGCTTGTACTTGACATTGGAATTCTATAAAATATCCTGAACCTATTGGCGTATGTGCTGAATCCGCTCGATGAAGCGAATGCCTTTGTTAGCTTTAGGTGGAGTAGGGGATGAGTCGACTGAGGTGGTTTCCAAGGGTAGTGCAACATCCATGGGGCCCAATTGTTGGAATCCCAACCCCACTTGAAAGGGGTTGTGGCCAGTTGAGCTTTGTAGGGCTCAGTTGTAGCTATGTTGTACATAGGGAAGGATCTCATCCCATGTTAGAGGGTGCTTGGAATTGTACATGCATAGGATATGCACAATATTTTGATTGACGACCTCAGTTTGGCCATCTGTCTGGGGGTGGAAGGCAGTGGATTTGGTGAGATTGGTATCCAACAGTGACCAGAGGCTCGATCAGAAGGTGTTGAGGAACCGACTATCCCGATATGAGACAATGGTTCGTGGGATCACAAAATGTACCCATACTCGTTCAAAGAGTATCTTGGCAGTGGCCTCTATTGTGATGCTCTTCTTGCAGGCGACCATAATCGCCATTTTGGAAAAGTGATCAAGAAACACACAAACACAGTCATTTACCCTCTTGGTGGATGAAAGGCTTGACATGTATTCCATTGAGATGGATTCCCATGACCTGTTAGGAGTAGGAAAATGGATGTATATGCCTTTTTTCTTACTGGTAATTTTGGAAATAGCGCAAGCGGTGTAGGACATGATGTACTTGTCGACGTCCTGTCAAATTTTCAGCCAGTAGAAATGTTTCTGCAGTACTGCCACTGTCTTTTTGATGCTAAAGTGTCTTGCCACCCGAATGTAGTGAGCTTCCCAAATCATGTTCACGCGCTCTCTTGATGGAATTCATAGATGGTCCAAATGACATAACAACCTGTCCTAAAGATGGAAATTGGCGACCAATGAGTTTGCACCCAACATTTGGTAGGTCCTGGAGAAGTTAGGGTATGTCTCATAGAGGTGGGGCCATTCGTAGGTATCATGGTCGTAAGAATATAGCACCGTGGTGAGTACCCCGACTTGAGGTTAGCTGAGGAAATCAACAACTCGGTTGCTACTTCTTGTTTTATACTTGATGTTGAGGTATAACTGTTGTAAGTATGTGGACCAATTTTGATGGCGGTCATTTTGCAATTTGCCTTGGGTATGCATGAACTGTAGTGGCTTATGATCAATGTGGATGGTTGTCTCCTTCCCAAGAATGTAATGTTTCCATTGGAAATATGATTGCATGATGGAGTACATTTCTTTGTCGTAAGTAGGGTACTTACAGACATCATCTGATAGTATCTCACTATGATATGCCATGGGGTGGTTGTGTTGAGTGAGAACGATGCCCACAACATAGTCTGAAGCATTTGTCTCAATCTCAAAGGGATGTTGCAGGTCCGATAATGAAAGTATTGGGGATGAGCACAAGTGTTGCTTCAAATCATCGAAGTCTTGTTGTTGGGATAGGCCCCACACAAATTTTTCCTTACCACCACCCCTGGTTACTTGGTTGAGGGCCCACGCAATATGAGAGAATCCCAACACGAACCTGCGATAGAAATTGGCAAGGCACAAGAAGCTCTGAAGATCAATGAGTGTGGTTGGGGCTGGCTAGTCATGGATGACCTGGATCTTGGCTAGATCCACATGCACACCATGCTGATCAATAATGTAGCCTAAGTAATGGACCCAATCCATGCCAAAGGATCATTTTTCCATTTTTTCATATAGCTTCTGTTGCCGCAGGGTGTGCAGAAACTGTTGAATATGTTGCAAGTGTTTCGCCCATGTCTTGTTGTATATGAGGATGTCATCTATATACACCACTACAAAATTATTGGTGAATGGTTGCAGGATATCGTCCATCATCCTCATAAAATTTGTTGGAGCATTTGTCAAATCAAAGGGCATGAACAACCATTCAAAAAGACCTTCTTTTGACTTGAAGGTGGTCTTCCATACATATGTCTTTTCTATTGGGACCTGGTGGTAGCCAAAATTTATATCAATGTTACTGAAGTATTTGTCCCCCATTATTTGATCAAGGATTTCCTCAATTCAAAGAATCAGGTACTAGTTCTGGACTGTGATTTTATTCAGGGCCCAATAATGAATGCAGAGTCGCAAGGTCATGTCTTTCTTCTGCACAAGCACAATTGGGCTCCCACAAGGTGATGATATAGGATGAATGTGCCCCATTGTGGAGCAGTTCTTGGATCTTCCTCTTGATCTCCTCATTTTTTAACTAAAGTGGTGGTAGAATGGCCCATTGGGTAGCGGTGCGTCGGGGGTCAGATCGATTGGATTCTTGACCTAGAAGTGTAGAGGTACTCTGGTAGGAGAGGAGAAGATATCTTAGTATTCTTCCATGACCTTATCCAATTTATTCTGTTGTGTGGAGAGATCGGTCGCGGAGGCCCTGGATGTGGCTACGATCTTTCGCTCACTCAGAGAGAGAATCATGAAGAAGAAAAATTTCTCAGTCTGAGAGATGACCTTCCTACATTGTTTGGTAGAGATCAAGGAAATAGAACTAGGTGGGACTGCCTCGGGTATCCTGTACAATTTATTTTTCAAATTAATAATAACACTACAAGGCCTAAACTCATAAAAAACATGATGTTTCCATAAATAAGGTTGGACCAAAAGAACATTACCAACTTTGAGAGGAGAAACATCACACAATACCTTGTCTTTGAAGGGCTTGATGTTGTATGACAATCGACACTATTGGCTGACGCGTAGATCGCTTCTTTGGAAGAGCCATCCAATGCTGTAGGGTTGTGGGTGCGATGTTGTTGGCAGGGCCAACCGCTTGACAATATCTTCTGAGATGAGGTTATTCTGGCTACCGCTATCAACGATGAAGTGTAGCGGGGTGCCTTTTACCCACATCTGTGAATGGAAAATATGCCCGCCTTCTTCTGGCTCGTCTGGTTCACCAGGATGGAGCTTGGTGGTAGAAACTATGGCACTAAGCTCTGTGTCAATGATATGTCTTCCCCTTTCTGTTTCAGACTCAGATTCGAAACTCGCATCTTATTCAAAGGCTTTCACTTCAGCCACCAATGACGTCTTTGAGAAACAATCAACAATGTTATGCCAAGGGCTCTTATGGAAGTCACACCACTTCCCAATATCTTTCTTTGTCTTTCTGGTGTCCTTCTTTGCTTGCAGCTTGGAATGGTTGTCCTGATACTATCCATATTTTCTCTGTCCTTTTTTCTACGGGTTTGAGCCTCCCTTTCCTGGCTTTTGCTGTGAGGGGTTCCAAGGCCCAAATTGTTGCGTCTTTTGTTTGAGCTTCTGCTCAATTTTGACGACATAGTGATAGGTCGCGCCTAAGGATGAGATGTCCATAAATTCTATTTCGGTTTGGATGTATCTATGCATAGCACTGTGATACTTGAGCACCAGATTTCACTTCGAATATTTGATACCCATCTTGGTGCACAAGGTATGGAATATATTTGTGAAATTTGGTACTGCTTGGTCTCTTTCTTACCGCAATGTGGTCCATTTTGTGTACAATTCGTCATAACTTTCGATAGGGCAGTATTGTTCCTTAATAACACCCCTGAAGGATTCCCAGGTGGCCATGAATGTAAATAATGAGGTTTCCTCTATTTTCTTTTTCTCACAGAAAGTTTCCCACCAATCTTTGACATGGGGAACAACTTTGAGGAGAGAAAAAGTAATATTTTCTCTATTCAAAAAGTTATGGACAGAAAAATACCCTTCTAGTAGATTCAACCATTTGTCTACAACATCTGTGCCTATATGAACTTCAAATATAGGGATATCAAAGTTGATTTGTACCTTGAATGGGGTGGCGCCTCCACTCAATGAAGATGTGTCGCATGTCGGTAGCCGCCGAAGGATTTGCAAAAAACTATCCATCATCTCGTTCCTGTGTTGTGTGAGGGATTCTTCAAGCAAAATTTTGATAGGATCTTTTGTCCCATCGAATTTATTTTCTTTCGTCATGAGAGGTCACTTGGGCATGCGAGAGATTTTTTCCTCAAGAAAAACAAGCTTGAGACCCAATTCTTTGTACCTTGACCTCATTGGGGACATGCATTAAGAACGACAAGGAGAAGACCACTCTGATACCATTGATCCATATTTTATGAGCAGAACGAAATGAATACATATTATTAAAATATGTTTAACACAAAATAACAAATATATAGTAAAACTGGTTTTTATTCAATAAGGAAAATAAGTTGAAACTATAAAATGCAGTGGAAAACAAGCTTGTTGGAATGGTGGTGGCTTATCTCTGAGAAGAGATGTGACGACTGCACTCATTCACAAGAAGATGATTACAATGAGGCTCTAAAGGCCTTTTTGCAATAATCATGAATTCCAAAACCCTAGACATCCAAAAAACTAACCCTAGGAGATGAAGCGCCAAAAGTCATGTGGGCCCCGTTGGGGTAAGCTAGTACATCAACTTCTTGGGGTCGTAAATTTTTCATACGATCTCTGTTTTAGGCGCACGATAGCCTGTTGGAAGGGCCTATCTGAGGACTACACATTTTTTCATCAAAATTTTACTCTATCCAGAGTTTGACTGTGGTGATCCCTAAAAACTTTGTTTAGGGCCTCAAAACGACCCGGAAGTCAGGGACCCAAAAACTAGGAAAAAACTGCCAAACTGGAAAAATGCCAAAATGAACCAGTTGGAATAGGTGGGAGGTCACTAAAATCCATATGGATCAAAGGTATCCCATTCCACCATTGTCACCCACAACTTTGGTGAAGGTGTAAGGTCCATAGCAGAGTGGATGAAGCTTTCGATGGGGTCCTGTAAGGTGTTCTTTCTACAAGTGCAACCAAACTTTATCTACCACCTGAATCTAGTGTGGCAGTCGATGTTGATCATGGAATTGCTTGTAATTGGAATTGGACTTTTGAAAAATATCCTGAATTCGCTGGTGAATGTATTGGATGCATTCAATGAACTGGGTGGCTTTGTTGACTTCGGTTTGAGCATGGGACGATTCTTCCTGTGTGGATGCAAGGGGTAGTGCAACATCCATCGGACTCAATGGTTGAAATCCCAGCCCCACCTGAAATGGGTTGTGGTCGGTTGATCTATGTATGGATCTCTTGTAATTGTTTTGAACATAAGGAAGATTCTCATCCCATGTACGAGGATGCTTGGAATTGTACATGTGAAAGATATGCACGATCATCATGTTGATTACCTCGGTTTGGAAATCCATTTGGAGGTGGAAGGCAGTGGATTTGGTGAGCTTGGTGTCCAAAAGTGACCAAAGACTCTACCAGAATGTGATGAGAAACTGACTATCCCGATGTGATACGATGGTTTGTGGTATCCCAAAATGTACCCACACTCGTTCGAAGAAGAGCCTGGAAGTGACATCTGTTGTGATACTCTTCTTGCAGGCGACCAAAATTTCCATCTTCGAAAATTGATCAACCACCACAAAGCACAGTCATTTCCCTGCTTGGTTGAAGGAAGGCACAACATGTAGTCCATTGAGATGGATTCCTAGGTCCTATCGGGAGTAGGCAGAGGGGTGTACATGCATTGTTTCTTAATGTCCGGTTTGGAAATGGAGCATGTTGTGCAGGACTTGATTTACTTGCTAACATCTTGTCGAAGTTTCATCCAATATAAATGTTGTTGCATCCCTGCCACTGTCTTTTCTACGCTGAAGTGTCCTGCCACCCGACTGTAATGAACTTCCCAAATCAGATTCACTTGCTTGCTTCATGGGACGTAGAGATGGCCCAGATGGCACAACAACTCATCCTGAATATGGGAATTAGTGACATTTGTGTTTGTTCCCATCATATGATAGGTCGTGGTGAAGCCAAGATCTCTCGTGTAGAGTGTGGTTGGGGCTGGCCAGTCACGAATGACCTAGATATTGGCTAGATCAACATGCACCCTATGCTCATCAACAATGTAGCCTAGGTATTGGACCATGTTCATGCCGAAGGAGAAATTTTCCAAATTTGCATATAGCTTGTGTTGTCATAGAGTGTGCAGAACATGTTAAATATGTTGTAAGTGTTCTGCCCAACTCTTGTTGAATATGAGGATGTCATCCAAATACAACACCACAAAAGAATTGGTGAAAGGCCGCAATATATTGTCCATCATCCTCATGAAACTTGTTGGGTAATTCGTCAAGCCAAAGGGCATGACCAACCATTCAAAAAGACCTTCTTTGGACTTGAAGGCAGTTTTCCATACATCGGTCTGCTCTATTGGGACCTAGTGGTAGCCAGACTTCAGATCAATCTTACTGAAGTATTTGGCCCCCTTGAGCTGGTCAAGGAGATCATCAATTTAAGGAATTGGGTACCATTTCCTTACTATGATTTTATTTAGGGCCCGATAATCAATGAAGATTCACAAGGTCTTGTCTTTCTTCTGCACAAGCACGATTGGGCTTCCAAAAGGTGATTAGCTTGGTCAGATGGGCCCCTTTTCGATCAACTCTTGGATATGGCGCTTGATTTCCTCATTTTCTGATAGAGATCAAAAATAGACTAGCCCATTGGGTAGCGGTGCACCAAGGGTCATATTGATTGAATGATTGACCTAACAATGTAGAGGTACCCTAGTGGGAGAGGAGAAGATGTATTTATATTATTTCACAACCTTATTCACTTGATTTTGCTACAAGGAGATACCTTTCGCGGAGGCCATGGATGTATCCACCACCTTCCTCTCACTTTGAGTGCAAATCACGAAGAAGATAAACTTCCCAGTCTGAGAGATGACCTTCCTGCGTTGCTTGGAAGATATGAAAGAAATGGCAGTAGGTGGGGCTACCTCAGATATCATCTACAATTTCTCACCCAAAGTAATAATAACATTATGAGGCCTAGACTCATTTATAGCATGACGTTTCCATAAATAAGGTTGGACCAAAATAACATCACAAACTTCAGGGGCGGTGACATCACACAATACCTCATCTTTGAAGGGTTTGATTTCATAAGGCATGCAACACTATTGGTTTATGAAAAGATCTCTCACTTGGGGGAGCCATTCGATGTGTACAATTGTGGGTGTGGTATTGTTGGAAAATACAACCGCTTGACGACCTCCACTGAGATAATGTTCTTCTGGATACTACTATCAACGATGAAGTGTAGTGAAGTACCCTTCACCCACATATTTGAATGAAAGAGGCGCTCACCTTCTTCTAGTTGATCAGGTTCACTGGGCTGGATCTTGATGGTAACAACGGTGACATTGGGTTTCAAATCAATGATCTGTCTCCCTTTTTATGGTTCTGACTCAGAGTCATAACCCCCATCTGATTCAGATGCTTTCACCTCGGCCACCAATGACTGCTTGGAGTGACATTCAACGGTGTTATGCCAGGGGCTCTTATGGAACTTGCACCACTTCCCAATGTCTTTCGTTGTATTCCCATTGTCCTTATTTGTTTGTATCTTATATTGGTTGTCTTGAGGTTGTCCATCCTTTCTTTTTCCTTTGTTCCGCGGGTTGGGTTGCATTTTCCTTGCTTCTACTATGAGGGGTTTCCAGACCCAAACTATCGTGTCTTTTGTTTAAGCTTCTACTCAATTTTGACAACATATCGATAGGCCACGCCCAAGGACGAGATGTCCATAAACTCCATTTTTGTATGGATGTATCTATACAGACCACTGCGATACTTGAGCACCAGATGTCACTTAGAGTCTTTGATACCCAGCTTGGTGCGCAAGGTATGGAAGACATTGGTGAACTCTGGCACTGTTTGGTCCCTTTCCTGCCACAGTGTGGTCCATATTGTATATAAGTCATCATAACTTCCAAAAAGGTAGTATTGTTCCTTAATAACATCCCTAAAAGAACCCCAAGTGGGTGCGACTACAAATAATGTATATTCCTCTCTTACCTTTTTCTCACAGAAAGTATCCCACCAATCTTTGACATGGGGGATGGCCTTGAGGAACACAAAAGTAATATTTTCTCTATTGGAAAAGTTATGGACAGAAAAATACCCTTCTAGAAGGTTTAACCATTTGTCTGCAACATCTTCATCTACCTGAACTTAAAATATAGGAATATCAAAATTGATTTGTACCTTGAAGTGGGTGACTCCTCTGCTCGAGGAAGATGTGTCGCCTGTTGGTAGTCATCGAAGGATTTGTGAAAAATTATGCATCATCTTATTCCTCTGTCACACGAGGGCTTCCTTGAGCAACAATTTAAAGGGATCTCCTTTCCCATCGTCTCTCTTTTCTTCCCCCATGGGCGGTCATCGGGTTCGATGAGGCCGATCTTGCATAGGCTCAAATGGTTTGATTCCTAACTGCTTATACCTTGACCTCATTGGAGACATACACAAAGAAACAAATGAAGAGCAGACTGCTCTGATACCACTAATATGGATTTATGATCAACATGAAATGAAACACAGATCTATAACATTGACATAGAGATACAACGAACAATAACAAAGATACAATGAAACTTAACTTCTATTCAATAAAGAAATCTATTGAAACTGTAAAATGCATAATGAAAACAATATTTCTCGAATGGTGGTAGCTAATTTCTGAGAAGAGATGTGGTGGCTATGCACATTCGTCTGATCCCATTACAATGAGGCCTCTAGGCCTTTTGATCATCAAGAAGTAATCAAAAAACCTTAGACATACAAAAACCTAACCCTAGGAGATGAAGCACCAAAAGTCATGTGGGTCCCAATGGGGTAACTTGGTACATCAACTTCCTGGGGTCGTAGCTTTTGCATCAATTTCCATTTTAGGCGCACGATAACCCGTTGGAATGGTCTATTCAAGGAATACAACGTAACTGCGGTGGAACCAAAAAATGTTGTTTAGGGCCTCAAAACGGCCTCAGAAGTTTAGGACCCGAAAAATATAGAAACAAACTGCCAAGATGAAAACTATATGTGATCCAGTTGGAATAGGTGGGTGGCCATCAATATCCACTTGGACCAATGATATACTAGTTTATAGTGCTACTTGGGAGGAGCACATCTCACATATTATGCATGTGTTAGAGACTCTGAAAATGCACCGGCTACTGGCCAATCTCAAGAAATGTGAGTTTGATCAGCAATCATTGATGTATTTGGGGTATGTGATCGGTGGAGGGGAGCTCAAGATAGATCCCACAAATATGGAGGCCATCATGAAATGGCCAGTTCCTACAAATGTCATCTAAGTTAGAAGTTTTTTTGGGGCAACACAATACTTGCGAAGTTTCATAGCTTCATTTTCAATTGTAGTTGCACCACTCCATGCCATAACAACTAGTGGTAAGAGTTTGTTATGGGGGAAGAATCAATAGAAGGCCTTTGATGGGCTGAAAATAAATATTATTCAAGCATCGGTGCTCATACTACCAAACTTGCAGAATCCCTTCGAAGTGGATATAGATGCAAATGGGTATGCCATGGGAGTAATACCGATGCAGGGAGGAAGGCTTGTCTACTATCATTATGAAGTATTTCATGGGGAATTTCTCAACTACCCTACCTACGACAAGGATATATATACCTTGGTACAAGATATCAAAAATTGGAAGCATTATCTCATGTGTAACGAGACCATCATCCACAAAGATGACCATCCACTATAGTGTTTGGAGGCCTAGAGTAAGCTACAACAAACCAAGCATTACAAGTGGATGGGGTTTTTACAACAATTTCATCTATTCATAAAGTATAATAAGGGTAGAACAAATAAGTTGGCAGACATGCTTTCATGGCCACCCACATCCAATATTACAACTTTGGGAATTTTGATGCACATGGAGACTTTTACCCATGATGCATACAAAGAGGCATACACAGAGGATGAGGACTTCAAGGAGGTGCTTCAACATCTACATTGCCAAATTAATATAGAAGAAGGTGATGGAAATGATTACTATCATTTCCAAAATGGTTTACTCTACAAGATTGACAAGCTCAACAAGCTTTGTGTTCCTAAAGGTTAACAATTCCATCTTATCAGAGAGGCCACCTCCAAGGTTGCAGAACATTTTGGTGTTGGGAAAACATTTGTCAACTTACAGAGGTATGCCTATTGGCCCATAATGTAAGAATATGTAGCACAATATATTAGAGGATGTATACTTTGTTGTATCAGCAAGCCCGAAAATAGGAAGCAAGGTCTATACCATCCCTTACATGTAACCACTCAACCTTGGAAAATAATTTCCAATAATTTTGTGGGAGGTTTACCAACCACACAGAAGGGACATGACTATTTATTTGTGGTAGTTGACAGGTTCAAAAAAATGTGCATTCTCATGCCTTTTAAAAAGACCATCAAGGGATAGGAAGCAACAAACTTGTTCTTTGAACAAGTCTGGGTGCACTTTGGGATACCAAAGAGCATCTTCTCATACAGGGATACCATATTTCTCAGTGCATTTTGGACTACATTGTTGGAGAATATGGACACTAAGTTGAAGAGGTTTACAACATTCCATCCACAGACATATGGGTAGAAGAAAGTAGTCAATAGGAATTTGGTGCATCTTTTGAGGGGTTATAATTAGAAGCATCCAAATACTTGGGATGAAAATATGATCTCTATACAACACTCTTATAATAGAGCAGTGCACACTTCTATTGGAAAGTCACCTTTTGGAACTTGCTTTGGGAATTTTCCACCTTCACCCTTAGATGTTGTTTATGGAGAACAAGGGGGAGTGAGGGAGGACCTCACAAGAGATGCATTAAAAGCAGAAAAAAAATTGTTGAGAATATTAGGCACTTCCATTTTCAAGTAAAAGAGACACTGAAGAAATCATGAGAAAAGTACAAGGCTAGACATGACCAACACATAATAGAGAGAACATTTAGAGTGGGAGAAAGAGTGTGGTTACAATTGAATAAGGAAAGGCTACAGGTTCCTGGTAAGAAGATCAAGGATCTACGGTATGGTCCTTTTGAGGTATTGGAAAAGGTGGGATATAACGCCTACAAACTCAATCCACCCCATACATGTGAAATTACTCAGTAGTGAATGTGGATAATCTCAAACTTTGTGAGTCTTCCATGTTGAATCAATAGGAGGAGTAGGTCCTACCTTCCATAGAGGACTTAGCACTAGATGCTCAAGAAGATTTAGTAGAGGAAACAATTTTGCAAAAGCGGTCTAGAACTACAAGACAATGGAGGAATGACCTTTGGTATATTGGGTTGAAAGGACAACTTCCAAAAAAGAAAAGTGGTACTCCAAGGAGAAGTTAGAGGAAAAAATCCCTCACCTCATTCAGTAAATATTTTGGGGACCAAAATCCTCCTTAAATGGGGAGGTATGATCCATATTGGATCATTATATTATTTTTCATCTATCTCAATGTTTTAGAGTGGAAAAATTGAAGGAATCTACTTGCAAGGTCATTTTTGCAACCGGTCCCAGTTTAGAAAATTGGGGTCTGGAGCCATTTTTAGGCATTAAATGACATTTTTTGTGGGTTATGGCACCCATAATATGTGCACAACCCATTGATGGTGTTATTCACTACGAGACCTTTCCAATGGTCCAGACCGTGCATCAATCGAAGTTCATATGCAAACGTTATGCCTCCCACAAGTTGACCTTTAGTGTTGACCACCATGGTATGAGAGGATGCCACATCAACCCCCATTAATCATGCACATGGGGCTAGCCACGTATGTAATTTCAAGAATATTATAGAAGGTTCAAAACCCTATCACAATTGAGTGTTGAGGAAGTAAAAAACCTACCCCTAGATGGCTATCGGGCTATGTTAAATATTGGGCCACTAGGAGGAGAAGGGGTTCCATTCTTTTGCAGTCTATCTTGTTCCGTAGCTAAGAAAAACATCTAAGAGTGGTATTTTGTGAGAACAACAGAGGAGGAGAGATTCTATAGCATCCATACATGCCATAGGTAAAATGAAACTCCACAGAGACTGCCTCTTTCTTTGTACTTGCATCATTTCTATACCAGAGAAAAGAGAGCAGAGCAACCTCACCTTCTAGTTGGGTTTTCTCCCATATTGGGTTTCCCAGGTCATATCTTTTGTTTATTTGTGGATGGTGAGTGTATTTATTTATGTTCTCTATTTTTCGCATTTGAACTATTTCATACATTATTTAAGAAGAAAACCAATGATCATGATTATGAGATCTAAAGGAAAAATAACCTTAATAGTAAATATTTCAATTATTTATTAGATCTATTGTGACGAATTGTTCCAGTGGAATATCCACATCAGTTTACAAATTGGTGAGCTTTGCTTTCTAGTGGAGACATTGACTATTATATTTTGTGATAATTAGAGTGTGATACAAGTTGCAAATAACCTTGTTGCTCATAATAAGATGGAGATTGGGGAGTGTCTAATGCATATAATATTGTGAAGGCTTATTTATTGTAGAACATATGATACAGTTGTTGATATAATTATGAATCTTTTATTAGAATCCATTTTTGTGAAAATATGCATATTAGACTTACAAAAATAATTTAGAATTATTTGATAATGAATATTCAATGGACTATTCAGAATAATTGAAGATGGGTCATAGATGAATTTCTTTGAATTTGTTTTACTATCAAACCTAAAATAAAGATGCATTTCTTAGTCAAAAATCTTAGAATAGTGAATGTTAAGTGAACTAATTAGATTAATAGGATGTAGGTCATAGATGTAGGACTTTGAACAATTTTTATTGATGGGCATTTTTTTTTTCTTGGGAAAGAATGGTATCTTTTTATTAGTACAACAAAAGGAGCACATCTAAATATGTTTATACAACATTATACTACACTTGTGTAAATAGGGAATTTTTTTTTATATCTACATGATATTTATGGACAAAAGCCATCTTCCATATGTATCCAAAAACTCCGTTATTTTTTATCATAAAGATATGTCAAAAAGAAAAACAAATTATGTAAACATCAATTTACTTATCTCACCCAAACCATTACAAAAAATATTTTAACAACCTACCACTTCTCATTTGATAACTATCATTAAAACCTACACCTAATAACAAAGTTATAATAAGCTTTAGAAACATTTTACCAACAAATAAACTTAAAATTAGAGCATCTTACATTAATTTGAGTTAAAGTTTTAATCATAAAACTATCAAGCATTTGATTTCCCAATCAATAATTTTTTATAAGTTTTGTGAGAAAAGAATAGTTCAAACAAATATTTAAAAACATGCAGAAATGTCTAGAAACGTAATCCATGAAGGAATTCTTCAAGCATATCCTTTTGTAGCTTTTCTTCATCTTCATCCATGCAAATCCTAATTCTCAAGGTTGGTAACAAAGTGGGCCTTTGCTACACCATGTTTTAGTTCTGAGATACAAGGATTATGCATGACCTTTTTACTATCTAAGGTCGATGAGTGATCAAGGAGAGATGAGCTCAAAGAAAAGATTAAATCCACAGGGGGGGGAGGTTAACTAAATTCAAAAGGAATGCTCAAATGATTGACACTTATTCCTATCATTTTGTGCAAATATGTTACATGGACATTGAGTTCTTCACTAGGAGAACTTTAGGGTCAAGAATGGACCTCGTAAACTTTTTATAACCAAAAAAATTACTTAATTTTGTTTGAAAAGAAGGGTAGGTTCACATAGGTCGAACACTTTCAGAAGAAACACTCACACATATATATCAAATATAAATACATCGATGTTTACGTGGTTAAAACCTTCAAAGAGGGAAATATTCCATGACCACATCCAACATGGCCACTTGAGAAAATATATTAATGAAAAAATGAGTAAAGTACATAAACATACATAAACATCTCTCACAATTGATCATTGAAAAATGTCCATCCATGCTCTTTAAATAGAGATCATGGACCAATTATGTATTAATCCACAGATCAAGTGTTGTTAATATCAAGAAGGTGTTTGAATCATAGGATCACTCATGTGGGATGTGATTATGACCATCATATTAGTAAAGTATAAAAGCACACTAGGGAAACACACTAAAAGAACACTTTAACCTAATATTACATTAGACCAAGTTGACCTTAACTAAATCCTAATACCTAAATATCCTAACAGGTCCCATTAAGAAAAAATTGTGATGGGATTGGAGGATTAAAGTGACAAAAGGATAAGGAGGGATTCATTAAAGCATACCCTACCCCCCTTAATGAAAAATTCTTGAAGACCTAACATCAATCGAAGTTTTAGGTACTTTGCTACTGTGAGAGACTTCGTGAAAATGTTAGAAACTCAATCATTTGTTTGGAAATAGAGCACTTTAAGGAGGAGATATTGAATACGCTTCCTAATGAGGTGCATGTGTAGGACAATTTGTTCACTATGATAATGTTTAATTGGATCTTTGATGAGCTAATTGGCACTCTAATTGTCACACCAAAGTGTGGTCAAATGTTGTTGCTGGAATCCAAACTCAAAAGGATTTGCTAAATCCACATGACTTCTTGACTTGCATGAACAACTGCTTGATACATGGATTATACTAAAGAAAGAGCAAGATCACTTTGCTTATTACAAGCCCTAGTGATAAGTTCAGAACCAAGGTTGAAAATATATCCTACGATAGACTTTCAATCATCAGGGTCACTAATCCAATTAAAATCTATAAAACCAACTAATTATGGAGTGCTCCTTGAATTTTTTTGTCTATCAAAATGAACTATACCCTAGATATAAAAATGTCTCTACTTCACTACTTTCCAATGGATTTCATGGATTTATTGCATGTATTGAACAACAAGGACAACATCAAAGGATATGTCAAGGTAAGTACGAATTGGAAACTTAGATACAAAATGTTTCCAACCAATTGATTGATCTGGATTTAGGAGTGGAACGAACTGATTAACAAATTGAATACAATAAACCCAGAGATATGAAGAAAAACACAGATATGCAATGAACAATATATTCTATTGAATAAATGAAATAGGATGAAACTGTAAAACTAAAACACTTGCTCGAATAGTGGTAGTTATCTTTGAGAAGAGATGTGGCTACTACGCACATTCGTTTGAGAAGAATGATTACAATGAGGCTCTAGAGGCCTTTTTGATATAACTCATGAATTCCAAAACCATATACATCCAAAAACCTAACCCTAGGAGGTGAAACGCCAAAATTCATGTGGGCCCCTATGGGTAAGTTGGTACCTCAACTTCCTGGGGTTGTAACTTTTGCATACGACCTCCATTTTAGGCACGTGATAGCCCATTGGAAAGGTCTTTCAGATAAATACATAATACGCCATCAAAATCTAACTTCTTCTACAGTTTGATTGTGGCGAGAAAAAAAACACTGTTTAGGGCTCCAAAACGACCCTGGAAGTACAACAATATGTGCTGACATGAAAACATACAAAAAAATCCAGTTGGATTAGGTGAGAGGCCACCAATATCCACATAGAAAATGTGTAGGGCTTCAAACAGACCCAAAAGTGTAGAACCCACAATTACAAAGAAGTACAAAAGAATGTGTTGAACTAAAAATAGACAAGAGGAGCCAGTTGGAATAGGTGGGTGTCCACCAATATCCACATGGATCAATCCTCCCTCCTTAGGAAGCAATGGTCTCCATTGTGTTGAGTTCCCCCATCAGGTGAGGACACTTATTTTGGATTTAGCCCCGAGTAAGCCACTTGCCTTGGTGTAGGAGCTGCCCTGCCTTGACAACTCTATAATGTTAGATCCTCTGATGGTGAGTGCCCTTGACCTGTGTGTCCACTATATGATTAGTGGATGTTAGTTCCATGCAGTCAAGGTTGATCTCTGTTGGTTTTAGTTGTTCTGCGATCTTTGAGGTGTCCAATAATGGTGGAAAATATGGTTGAAGGAGGTCCACATTGAACACTAGGTGTAGGCCCAGGAAGGGTGGAGTGTTGATATCAAAATCATTGCTACCCACAACCTTGGTGATAATATAAGGCCCATAATGGAGTGGGTGGAGCTTCCGATGGGGCCCCGTCAGATGCTCCTTCTGCAAATGTAACCAGACTTTGTATCCAACCTGAAACTGGTGCGATACCCTATGTTGATCATGGCGTTGCTTGTACTTAGCATTGGATTTCTACAAAATCTCTTGGACCTGTTGGTGGATGTGTTGAATCCTCTCAATGAATCTGGTGGATTTTTCGGTATCAGACTGAACATGGGAAGATTCTGTATGTTTGGTGGCAAGAGGTAGTGCAACATCAATGGGACCCAAGGGTTGGAATCCCATCCCCACCTGAAATGGGATATGGTTGGTGGAGCTATGGAGAGCCCTTTTGTAATTGTGTTAAACATATGGGAGACTCTCATCCCATGTGTGTGGATTCTTAGATTTGTACATGCGCAGGATGTGCATAATCATCTAATTAATGACCTTTGTTTGTTCTTATGTTAGTGCTTGGGGGTGGAAAGCAGTGGATTTAGTGAGCTTAGTGTCCAGAAGTGACCAGAGACTTGACCAAAATGTGTTGAGGAACATGCTGTCCCGGTCAAAGATGATGGTCTGTGGTATCCCAAAATGGAACCACACTTGTTCGAAGAAGATCTTGGCAGTATCTGTCGTTGTGATATTCTTCTTGTAGGCTATGAGGATGGCCATCTTTGAAAACTGATCAATGACCAAAAATATGCAGTCATTGCCTTACTTGGTGGATGGAAGGCCAGACATGTAATCCATTGAGATGGATTCCCAAGGCTTCTCGGGAGTAGGAAGAGTGGTGTATAAGCCTTGCTTCTTGATGGTTGGCCTGTAAATGGCACATATAGTGAAAGATATGATATACTTGCTAATGTCTTGTCGAATTTTTGGCCAACAAAAATGTTTCTGAAGAACGGACACAGTTTTCTCCACGCCAAAATGTCCTGCCATCTGACTATAATGGGATTCACAAATCATCTTTCCACACTCGCTTGTAGGAACATAGAGATGGACCAAATGGAATAATAGTCCATCCTGAATGTGAAAATCGGTGAAATTTGTTGGCCCTTGGTTAGAGAAAGAAAGAAAAGAACAAGGGAGAAAAGGAAAAATGAGAATTTCGTGGAAGACACGGTGACTGTTACCGGGTCGAAGTGAGCAAAAGAGCAGAAAAGACGGAGAGAAGCCCGATAAAGAAACCTGTTGGACGAGGAGATCGAGGATGACAGGTCAGCAAGAAAGAAGGATTGTGGATGACTCAGCAAGAAGAAAAATCCACCGTTAGATGCTTTGGAGCACCATGCAAGAAGGAAGGAAAGATAGGCTGGCGAAGCCCTGAAAACACGGGTCAAGTTGACCTAGGGCTTTAGACACCTAGGGTTTTGGTATCTAGGGTTTTAGACACCTAGGTTTCGAACTAAGGATGTCAGTGAGTGATTGCAATGTATAAATAAGAACCTATATGAGGGAAGAGAGTTAGTTAAGGTTCAAGTTTGTGTGATCTAGTTGTACTATTTTGTCCTGAGTGATTATTGTTGTGAGAGAGAGAAGAGCTGAGTACGAGGGCCTTATGGTATTGTAAGATCTTCAACTAGGTGCAAAGATCAACCCTGCAGCTGGGTGCGCATGGAGGGAAGAGATCGAGAGAAGAAGACACTACTACATATGGGTGGATTATTCCACGAAAATTTTCCACGCTTCCACTAGTTTCATCTTTTTTTTAAACAAGGCGGGAATTTCGTCGATATTGCCACGAAAGTTTGTTGCAATATCCACGAAAATCTTATTTTAGCCTAGTCGGGATTTTTGTCACAATAGCAACGAACTTTCGTGGCAATAGCGATGAAAAGTTTGACTATCTCATTGGTCGGTGTTAACGACTAGTTGACTATTTGATCTATATATACGTGACTTTAAGAGACTTTGTGACACAATTGCTATAGTTGCGACACTGTTCTTGGATTTTGTTTGAGCTGTTTATTTTTTCCATCACTCACCAGTTGAACAAATCCAATTCTCGATATACATAGCTCGGATTTTGAACTTTCAAGGTTAGTATGTTATTTTTTATTGATGTACTCATTTAACTTGTAAATTTTTGTTCAAATATCCAAATTTCATGTAGCTTGTTTTTTCCTTGATAATATATTATAATATGTGTAGTACCATATTTCATGT
>ML807050.1:193771-224595 GCA_009831015.1 Picea engelmannii | reverse complement strand
TGAACTTTACACGAAGTGATATGATACAAACCGACAAGGTTCTTACGAACTATTTTGATAATATTGGAGCAGTTCCCATGAGCTGCTCCATTCTCAAAAAATTTCTCTATTAACCAAGAAAGAAGTGACTTTACCAACCTTCCTAGACTTTTTCCAAGCTAAGCCAACCTTCCCCAAAATCCTCCATAATCTCCCCAATCATCTTGTCATCCTTCGATGGCGATCTCCTGCCTGACATCAATACAATTGATTCTTTGGTTACTTGACACATCGTTTACATAGCAAGATTTTTTTTTCATGCTTATCTCTGATATGTTTACAAGTCCATATTTGATCATGCTTATTTTCTCACTTGCCTTTGTTGTGTGATAATTATGACTATGTATTTCATGTCCATAAATGTCTCCATGAAAGAAGGTAACGAGCATAACACCTACCACAAAGGCCTCCGAGAGTGGTAGCCATCATGCAAACAGAACATGAAACCCCAGGAGCAATGTATGATGACAGAATCAAACTCTTAGAAAAAGGAGGAGACTTTCTCAATTGGGGTGAATTATTTCAAATGTTCAAAATAAAAATGTTCCTAGTATAAGCTAACGACCAATACGAGCTCCATATTTTCAAGAATATTCAGAAATTAAGAATACACATGGTGACAACTCATACTGTAGTGCTCCCTTGCGCGAACACAATTGCTTGGATTCTCAAACATGTAGACTTGGAAAATATATTTATACTCAATGCCAGAGGATAAACCATAGGATTTTTCTAGGAAGTTAACCTAGCAAAGAAATATCACTTGGAGAAAAGAACCTAAAAGTTAGATGACGATCTCCTTGAAGGTTTCAAGCTCAAAGAGCTAAGGTAAAATATGATGTAGCCGCAACAGTAGCTAAGGCAGAAGCAGAAGCAAAGGAATCTTTCGGAAGTGGAAGATGAAAGAGCCACAACATAAGTAGCAACAACAACAGGAGCAACAACAACAACATAAGCAACACAAAAATCAACAAATGAGGCTACAACCTAGGAAACATAAAATGAGCAGTGGAAGAAAGATGAGGAGGCTCAGAACGACGAAACCACACCTATGGACACCAATATCATGGAAATATCAATGGGAGGTCCCAACAGAAAAACTAAATTTGGCGGGTTGGATGTGGGGCTCCACACCCCATACAAACCTAGTAAAGTGCCCAATTTAAAAATTTTCAAATATGATAATGCTACAGGCAGGATTGTACAACAGTAGATGAGGGAAGTGTCGATCGCAGCAGGTGACCCAATATTGGTCCTCACTTAGACCCCAGTAACATAAAATGTTAGTGAGGACCCAGTTTTTATAGTGTCCGATGGAACTGCTTTCACCACGATGACATAACATAACCTTAAGAACTTGTATCGCCAGAACTAGGAGAATGATGGTAGGATCAAGGATTTGGAAGAACAACTCTGACAAGTAAGGATATATGGGGGAAACCTGAGAGATTTCAAGGAAAGTACATAGAAATTCAGGATAGAAATGGAGGAGGCCATCACAAACATGCATGCTCACTTGCACCTTTTTCAACAAACGACAACCACCATAATAAAACAACATAGCTGAGTGAAATCCAAGAATACCCAGTTCATCACCATTTGGGAGGTCTAGGTGATATTGATATATGGATCGCCGATCAACAAAAATACATCACCCCTCAAGCATCGAAATAAATCTTGACTATGCTTCACTTGAACTTTGTTAGCAAGATGGGAAGAGAGAATAAAAAGAGATGACCATCTCACTAGTAATCTGTTCACAACTGCACAAAGCAACACAAGTTCTGGTATGGAAGTGTCATCTCCCACCCATGGAAGAGCTTGGAAATAATATCACAATGTAACAACTTCTTGAGAAGATCTAACAGAGTACTAATAATAGGTGAGACATAACCGAATCTTCCCTCAGGGATAGTTTTGAAAGAAATAAGAACTTATATACATTGTTGTTTGCTGCAAACTATTTTCAACAGATTGTCTACTATTTACATGGGTTGTAAGAACATGTTGTTCCCTATATAATTTTCTTAAGTAATCATTATCTTTATTACAACTTCTGTACTCTTTCTTATATGTATGTCCTGAGAATATGAGTTTTTAATGTATGTGATAATATGATCTAGACTATTCTGGTTATGTATCCATGTGCATATGTTATCTAACTTTACTTCTTCATAACAACTACATGAGTGGAGTTATTTGTAGAGTTAATTTCATTTCAACTACTCATTTGGTTACGATAGGTTTCTCCTAGCTAGGATAGGATAATATAATGAAGATTATGATTATTTTATTATTTTAGATAGTCTTCATCTACATCTACATTCACACAACCATCCAACCTCATAACTAGTAATGACAGTTGGACCATAATCTATATGGGTCTCCTAAACCAAACAATGCATAGTCTAAGTGGGGTCCTGTATCGGGGAGTACCCCTTGCTATTGAAGGGAATTTCTTCCCCATCAATAGGAATCAACCAACATTTTTTGGGTTCAACAATTTCTCATCTTTAGCTTAGACCCCTTCATGCTATTCTACACATTGATACCTTTCCAATGGTGCAAAAATCACATCAATTGGAACTCATATGAAAAGGTATACCTTTTTCATATGAGTTCCAATTGATGTGATTTTTTCACCATTGGAAAGGTCTCAATGTATGACCTACCATGTTGACCACCATGGTAGGAGTGGATGCCACRYTAGCCCCCATTACTCACACATATGGGGCTAGCCACATATGGAAGTTCAAGAATATTCTAGAAGGTTCAAAAYCTTATCATAATTGAGGGTTTACGAAGTCAAAATMMTACCCCTATATGTCCATTGAGTGATGTTAAATACAAGGTCACTAGGAGGAGAATGGGGGTTCCATTATTTAGCATTGTGTTTTTTCCATTGTTGAGCATAACATGTAGGAGTGGTATTTTGAGAGCATAATATAGGAGGAGAGATTTTGCAGCAGCTATATAGACCCCAGTGTCAAAGGAAACTCCACAGAGAGTGCATCTTTATTTGTACTTGCATTTGAAGAAAAGAGAGCAAAGTGGCCTCACCTTCTAGCTGGGTTTTCTTCCGTATTGGGTTTCCTAGGTTATATCTTGTGCTTATTTGTGGATGGTGTGTGGGTATTTATTTATATTCTCTATTTTTAACATTTCAACTATTTCATACATTTTAAGTAGAAAACCAGTAATTAAAGAATATGATATCTAAAGGAAAGTAACCTTCACAGTAAATATTTTAGTATTTTATTAGATCTATTATGATGAACTGTCTAGTGGAAATTCAACGATAATTTGCAGATCATAAACATATGAGTGGAGAGATAAATTTCACTAAGAAGATCACTAGGGACACTAAGGAGGAGGATTGGGATCAACTTGATACTCAATCACTTGCCTTGAATAAATATTTGTTAAAGGAAAGTGAAAAAGGAACCTCAACACTAGTTGGTTCATCCCCGATGCACTAAAATTGCACTCCAATGTTGGAACAAGGTAAGGAGGTTTGAACTTTGAATCCATCCTCTCTTTTCTCCTTTGCAATTTAAAAAAAAATATTTGGTTCTATAGAAGTTCAATTGGTGTTGAACAAACCTGGGGTGTTTTGGGATTTCTTGGATAGTTTTTCAAGTGTTAAAGAACCTTATCCATTTCTTTGGATTCTCTATCTGAGTACAAAAGGGAAAAGGTAGGATCCAATCTCTTCCTTTTTCATGGTTAACCTTAGTGATGATAAGGTGGATATGGTTAATATATTGGAGGAGGAGTCCTCTAAAGGATCCAAATATAACTTAACGTCATGGAAAAAAAGATCCACTTGGGTTAGGGGAGAAAGGATAAAAAAGATCAATGAGACAAAGGAATTCCCTTTTATCCATGTCTCAAAAACAAGCCAGTAATGAAATTTCTTTTGGGAAATAATTGTCTTTAAAAGGAGTGCTTAGAGGTCGAAATCCCTTGTATTAGGTTCAACGATGATTGTTTTAACCCTTAATTGTTCAGAATTAGTCAATCCATTTAAAATATTAGCACTAAAAATATTGATGAAAGATTAGGATCCAAAGGTTTTTCTTTCTTATAAGAATTAATGATAGAAGGGAGTAGTTGGTTAGGTGAACTAAAGTTTTTTTTTTAGGATAGGTAATTTGCTTGTGTAGATTCCTAAGGATATCGGGTGGCTCGATTATGAGGTGGAAGACTCGATCCTTCAGTCTCATTAATTCTTGGTTTGTATATTTAAGTTTGGGCATAGTCCTATTCGCTTTGGAGATGGGAAATTGTATTCTCTTCTTCAACATAGACATACCATATGCGGAAATAACTGATTTTTGGGATAAATTTTTTAGTAGGCACTAGATATTTCATGTTTTACTTATAATGGGGGGAAGGGGGTATTTGAATCTAACTATATAAGCCTATGAATTTTGGGTCCAACTTCTCAATTTTATTTTTCCATGTTACTTATTATAAAAATGGGATGAGGCAAGATTGGTATATATAGTGACAATACAACTCAATCCAACCTGGAAAAATAACATAATAGGAGAGGCAAGGGTTTCCAAGTGACTTGACAGATTTTTAGTCTTAGAATCCTTCATATAAGAGAAGGTTAGGTTTATGTCGGGCAATTCAATTGCTCAAATTTCTTTACAATAAATTGTCAACCAAGGAGGTCATAATCTTGTGAGATGTTGAAAAAATATATGCAAGAGTAGGAAACTAACTCTAAGCTAAAAAAGCTGAATCAAAGGCTACATAATTCAACCGAGGTCATTGGACTTATATTTCAACTATTAAACACATTCCTTTTGTTGATAAGAAAGATCATCAACTTGTTTTGTGATCACTAAATAAACTCAATCTTCAATGCCTAACTCTGTAGGGAAACCATGTTTGTGTAAATGAAAGAGCATAAATAAATGAACAAGAAATGAAATGAGTAGCTACTAAAATAACATCACAAAAACAAAATAAAAAAAATAAAATATTTGGGCAACGTATAACAGAGAGAGGGGGGCCTGCCTCTCTTGGAATATACTACTAAGAATGACTACAATAGAAAAATATTTATGTGAAACAACAATCTCTTTATTCCAACATCAAAATGATTACAATGATCCTTCTCTTCAAATGGAACTCTATGCTCTATCCTTCAACTCTCTCACTCCTTAACTATCTACTATGAACTATCCAAGCTGAATGATATCCTCTCATATTTATACATACAACTTCTTCTTCACGAAAGGAAAATGAGTTACAACAAGATGAGATCGGATCCTAAACAAGTGGATCTGCAACTAACAAATCCTAGATCCTAAACATGTGGATCTTTCACCACCAAATATTGGATTTGATCTAAGATAGTTTGAATAAGATAATAACAACATATCCCATGAGATTCATGTGCCCAAATTCGTGGATATGAGTCACCACTTGGTCAAACCACTTAGCTACATAATTGTAGGCTAGTTAGACCAGTTTTGGAAATCTCAACCATATGCCCCTTGTTTTGCACTTTTTGCAGATTTTACTCCAAAGTGACCTAAATGACCCTATTCTGCACAAAACCCATATTTTATAGTTTGAAGATTCCTCTTTATTTGATCATAAATTTCATGGAAAGTTTGACTACTAGAACTGCCAATCAACTACATAATTGTCAATAGCTACAAAATTTCTAACAACTACAAAATTGCACAAGTAAGTTAGGAAATAACAATATCTACCCTAAATAATCATCAAAACATGGGAAATCAACCACTTTAGTTTAAGTATGCCATGTGAAGCTCATATAAGGTAGAAATGGTCAAATATGGAAATATGAGTGATAAAGGGAATGAAGATGAAGGGGTAAAGTGATGAAAAATAACTAAATGACATCGTAAAATGTGTTATTTATGAGGTCCAACAATTTATATAGTGGGTTTCTCAAGGAGGATAATTTGATCCCTCCCCAATTTTCTTGGAAATTTCTTATGAAGAACCAAAACCCTTATCCCTTTCAAATTAAACATTGAATGGTTTAAATAGGAGGTTTACCTTAAAGTTGTTAAGTTAATATGGATACCTTTTAATAGAATTTCCATAGACTTTGTAGCTACTCAATTCTTTAGTAATGTAAAATGAGCTAAATGGATATCAGTTACTTGGTTAATGGTGAAAAAACAGAGGGAGGAGAGATCCTATGAGAAGTGGAGGAAAAAATGCAATCTATGTAAACGATTGATAGTTTTGTCTTTGTCTCATAAAATTTTAAAAATTAGTTACACATGCTGGAAGAAAAGAAGAGAGAACTACTCCTTGAGTAGGAAAAATAATGAAGGTTGAACAATAGGGATTTTTGGCTTCAAGCGGGGGATGCGAATTTTTTTTTTTTTTCATATGTTTGCAAAGAAAAGGGAAAACAACAACTTAGTTTGGAATATTGTGAATAATAATGGAGAGATGGTCACGTGTTTTAAAGGAATATCACAAGATGGGATAATTTAAAAAAAAATATTTTACTAGGAAGAGAGAAGAGAAACAACAATGGAGGTTTTATAGTTGGTTTTGAATTTCCAAATTATGTGAATAATCAAGATAACCACGTCTTAATGAATGAAGTTAGTAAAGAAGATTTTCTTCTAGTTTTACAATGTTTTCAAAAAGACAAGAGTCTTGGGCCGAATGCTCTTCATGTGGAATCCTTCTTGGGTTGTTTTGATTTTATTCGAGAATATTTAAGAGTGATTGAAGAATATAGAGTTAATAGATAGATATTACCTACTTTCAATGAAACATTTCTATATCTTATTCCAAATATAGATAATATAGTGTCTTTTGATTAGTTTATGCCTATCTCCTTATGGATATGTATTTACAAAATCATATCTAAAATCATTGCTAGGCACTTAAAGTTTGTTTTACGAAATAACATTTTTGAAGATCAATTTTTTTTTCTTGGTGGGGATATATATACATGAAGTTGTTGGAGTGGGATAGGTGGTTGCATACTATCAATATTAAGTAGCACAAAGCAATGGTTCTAAAAATATACCTCTAAAATACCTATGATAGAGTTAATTGGCATTACGTGAGACTTATTCTAATTCAACTGGGTTGCAATGCTTCTTTTGTTTCATGGATTACGAGTTGCATTTATTTAGTATCTATTTTAGTTTTAGTAAATGGGTTAGCCACACATTTCTTCAATATGGGCAAGGGACTCTAACAAGGCTTCCCTCTTTCACCTTTACTCTTTCTTCTAGTTGTAGAAAGTTTGAGTATATTTTTAAAAGTATCTCATTGGATTGGGGATTTCAAAGGTATTATAATTGTTGTTTCATGCCATTTGACTAATATCCTATTTTTTGATGATATATTAATTTTTAGTGCGAAGGATCAAAGGGATATTGTCAAGCTCAAAGGTATTATTGAAATTTTCTATAGATCTATAGGTATGAGGATTAATGTTGGAAAATAAACTATTATGTTCTATGGGATTGAAGAGTTGGATGAGGTATATATAGATTCAGTTCTACCTTATCAACTATCTGACCTGGAAAATGGAGTCAAATATCTAAGTTTCTATATCAAAGATAATGAATACAAAAATAGAGTTTGACACTAATTAATTACAAAAGTGGAAGATAGGTTAAACCGATGGTGTAACAACTGACTATCCATGGGAGGAAAAATGGTACTTCTGAAATTTGTTTTGGAAGCATTGCCAATCTATTAGATGTTACTATCATTGATCCTAAAAGGGGTTTTATTACATATTAGGAGGTTATGTTTCAGATTCATGTGGTCTAATGATAGGGAAATAAAAGGTTTTCCCTTAGTAAATTGGAATAAATTGACCACCCCTAAATCTCAAGGGAGGAATGGGGATTGAAGAACATTTTTTTGTTTTCCAAATATTTGGTTGCAAAAGGAGTGTGGAGAATAATCTAGAAACAAGGAATTTGGTATAAGGTGGTCCATAAGAAATATATACAACCAGCCTCAGTGGAAGATTGGTTGATAAGTCCCACAAAAAAATCCCACAATGTATCTACAACTTGGAAGGCTCTGGTTGATTCTTTCCCCTTAGTGGGGAATTGGTTAATATGAAAATAGGAAGGGGCTCTAAGTTACAAGTTGGTATGGATCCATGAGTTGGGTGTGGAGGAAATCACGTACTACCTCCACACATGATATTGCATTTGCGATATGGAGGAATATATTATAACGTCCCCAGCCACCCAGGATGGGCCACGTCACACAATATCAACTACTGTCTCTCTGAAACCAATATGTAACACCATCCAACTTACTACTGAACAATGATATTTCAAAACACACTGCACAAATTCTACTCTATAACATAGGTCGGTGTAGGAATACTTGAGGTAACACGCTCAACCCCAAGCTGAGTCGCACCACACTAACTAACACCAATGAAAGTAACTCAATACAACCACACAACCAAGAAATTGGGAACATAGCACTACTGTGCGCACAACCATTCTAACGTCACATGCCAATTATGATTTTCCTCGTGCACATGGACTACTTTCTTGTGCACACAACAATTATAAGCTCGCCTTGGATATTCATGACCAATATCATAAGGTTAACTTAAGAAACAAGACTATTAACATTTTTCATACTCATGCACAACTATAATAATGAATATCAACACCACACTTACGCGTGCAAGAAACATTATACAAAATAATAACAATTACTTATATAAAACAAAATACAAGAGTTAAACCCATATTAACCATAAATAATTAAGCACACAGTATATGAGACACGCACATAAAGACACTTATCTTTTATGAAAAGTCACCAACTACGTGCAGAACTTAGACGTTTCTCCCAACCATAGACTTTGTTGCTCATAAGATTTCAACAACAACTCACCTTCGAGTTGGGGCTTAACTCCACCAGGGAAAAAGGGTTCCTAATGATAAGCTAAGGTATGATACTCAACATAATTTCTCAGTCCAAGTGTTACACATTATTTTGGTCACTCTGATGATGACCCTACAGGCACGTGTTCAGGCTTCCAAAACAATCTTTTACATGAGGAAAATGACTAAGTTCTTCCCCTACAAGGCACATTTTTAGAATGACGCCGCAGGCTGACAGTGGTACATAGTGAGAAAATATTTGATTTCCGCAGGTTTCTCTATGCCTGGCTTGTGGGATTTCCGCATGCTGCTATATAGGTAGGGTGTGACGACGTTTGAAGCTAAGAAAATGAAGAAGTTTCACGAAGTTTCTAGAAGGAGAATCTTCTAGAATGTGAGGTGGCGTCCGTATGGTTGTGATCCTACTGGCTTCTCTGATTTGGTGGGATCATCCTCATCTTTGTAACCACTTCATCTTCTCTTATATAATGATGGATTTCTCATGGAAGAGAAAAAGAAAGATTGAGAAAAGAATTGCTGAAAGAATAGACTGAAGAATGTGTGAAGAATCCTGATACAATTGATGCTTAGGGCCTCCATTTGTCCATCAAGATTTGTGAACCATATTCATACAAATTCAAATCAAGTGTATGTGTGTGTTGGAACAAAGGACCACCGAAAGGGAACTTGCGACATCAAGGAGATTTGGTTGTATCTTCCACTTTTACTTAATATGATACGGTGGCATGTTTCTTTCCCATAAAACCATTAGCATTTTATTACATGACTCCTTGACCACATGTTTAGGTTTTCGTTGAATCTACAATTATTGCTTTCACTTTGTTTAGTTTGTGTCATTGCAGATCTAATCTCGCAAGAGCACTCGAGTGAAGCAGGGACAACAGAGATATAAGGAAGCGATATATAAAGGTATGTCATCCATTCTTTCTTTGGTAGTAAATCCAATGGTAGCAACTTAGGAAAAGCGTCATGTCCTGTCTTGTTTTGTTCTATATCCATGTGGATCTAGGGAGATTAGTTTATGTTCGCACTCACAGATTTATCCAATAAAAAAATTGGCGACTCCACTGGGGATATGACTTGGTTGTGGTTTTTTGTTGGCCATTCGCTTTTAACCTATTCTTTTTACTTGAAATCAGTCTCTGAGTCTGTGGGAGATCCATTCAGACTCTCTGGATTTAAAAGTCCACTTAGATCCTTTACCCTCTTCTCAAATTTTCTTGATTTACAAACACTTCCACATTGTACCTTATACATAGCCTGCAAAAATATTCAATATCCACACCTTGGTTGTTTGCTTCAGTGCAGGATTTCCGCACCCTATATGTTTCTGGCCTGCGAAAACTCTTGATTTCCATACTATGATATACTATCATTCTATGACGGCGTCTATGAAATTTTTTGAGTTGGGTCTTGACCTATGTTGATGCCCAGTTTTGCTTTAGTCAGCTGGGAGGGACTTCTAATTCCAATCCTTGACTTTTTTCTGACTGTTTAACTTGTTGTTGATTGGTTTCAGAGATCGAACACCTCTCCTTTGATCTTTTTCCAGTTTTCATTTTTTATTTTTATTGACAAGCGTATAATCTTTGAACTTGGATCTGAGTGCTTGTTCGATTAAAAATCTTTGATTGGATTTAAATTTTTGGGTTGATTACATATTCCGGGTTGCTTGATGATTGAGAAGTCATTTCTTCGTTTTCATTTGGAGAAATGCTTTCTCGTCATTTTTTACTTTTATCTTCATTGAAAGTTTGATTTGGGTAATTGTTGAGTGTATAATTTTTCTTGGATTACTTGTCCTTTCTGGTTCATACCCTTGGTCTGGTGTTAGAAAGGAAGAATTTAATGTTATTTATTCGTTTGGGTAATCATTCATACAGAAAATATTGGAATTCAAAAATTTAAAGAGAACAAATAGAGAAATTACATTGTTCATGATTGTTTGATATTTCATTCAAAGAAAAGGAATTGTACTTCGTAGTTCTCATTATTCCAGAAAAATACCTTCTCCCAGCTGTATATAGAATTCATCGAATGAAAATTTGCATCATTCATTTCTATTTGCATATTATTGGGTCAAGGTCTTATACAACATTGGTTTCATTCCCATCTACCTCTTGAGTAACAACAACCTCTAAAAAACATTGCGAAATTTAAAACTCAATTAGTAACTTTTATTTTCTAGGGATCTTTTACACCAACATTAGCTAGGCTAGAGCTTTGGAATAGGCTGCGAGACACACTCTCCAAAGCACAAAACACACAGTAGTATCTTGTGATAGGGAGTGTTTAAATCCATTTGCAACATTTTGTCCTGGGAAGCCCTTCTCACACATGGGTCAAACCTGAGCTCGCATTGAGATTGATAGAGTTACTCACCCTTCTTTGTTGATATCCGTGTAGAGATTGTGCGTATTATGGGGGTCACTTGAAGTTATACCCAAAATGATGAGTGGAAGCCTTTCAAGTTGATTTCAGGCTAGATACCCTACCTTTGCGTGTGGATCGGACTGTCGACTGTTTCCCCAGGCATCACTGTTGTTTGTGGTAACTTTAGTATCCTATCTTTTTAGGGTCTTACACAAGGTGACTGTGAAGGGGAAAGTCTTCACGGTACCTGGAATTGACGTTGGACAAAATCACTTGGGCTCCTTTGAGGGTATACCCACGATTATGTGTGGGAGATTGCACCAGGGTGTAAGTCTGTTAAGCAGGTCGTCAACGTAACTTTTCCACCCTAGCCCAACCCCTTATTGCTTTGATTTCGTGATGTTGGATTTCATCACCAACTAGTGACTTTAGAATAAGAAGGTTTGTTTGCGTGTTTTGAACTCTAGATTTTATTAGCGAGTGTTCTTTGTTTTCATAGTTGGCCATAGATTTTTTCCATAGAATTTTTGGTTCCGCCAACATAGACCCTCCACATCGTTCGCGCAGAGTACATGGACTTCCCCCATAAAATATGGAAGATTCTACCCCTCTACCCCCTCATTCATCGGAGGGATCTCCTCAAAAGAGTGAGGTCCAAGACACTACCACCACACAAGAGGAAGGTTCCACCTCCTTGGAAATTTTTTGAGTTATTTCCGATTCTATGGAAGCTTTCTGCATCCCTCCTGGATACGAAAGATGTTTTCTCGGGATGAATTCAGCAAGGGAACTTGTTGTTGATAATTCTTGAATACTAACCAGACCCTATTCAAGCCTTGGAGTTGACGATCCCTTCTGGACTACTGACATAGTTATAAGCCCACCTCGCATGGTGCGAGACATTTACGGCTCAAGGGAAAGAGAGGATATACCTGCCATCCCTGAACTACCCGAAATGTATGCTACCCTCTCGATACCTCTAGATCATTTTTTCAGTACAACTGCCTATCTCTTCATTGGTTCAGACGTCCAGTCAGTTGGTCCTAGTTCAACAATTCCTCTCTAGATGGCCCACTCTACAATGGTCCCTCGTTCTACGACTATTCCCACCGGGAATACAGTGGTTAACCATGCTCCCGTTGGTACACCACGTTCCTCTAGACCTACCCCTTCACTCCCTCTTGGGTATCATGCTTTGAACCCTTTTGCTTCTATCCATACCCAAGTTCCATCCAGAGTTCCACTTGGGCATAATACCTCTTCTAGTTATGTTCCCACACCTTCCCAGGTCCTCTCTGGAGGGTCTTATCCACCTCTTCATGGTGGATTTGGCCCTAGTGGCTCCAGTCCAATTGGAAGCACCCATCATCTACTCACTTATAGTTACTATATTCCCGCTGGAGGGAAATATTATGCTGGGGGGCAACCTCAATTTGGGGGTCAAACTCAAGTTGGGGAGCCACCTCCATTTGGAGGACAATCTCAGGTTGGAGCTTATCATTCACAATCTGGACCAAACACATCGAACTTGTTAGATCAC
Organism: Picea engelmannii; assembly: GCA_009831015.1. Classification (NCBI taxonomy): domain Eukaryota; kingdom Viridiplantae; phylum Streptophyta; class Pinopsida; order Pinales; family Pinaceae; genus Picea; species Picea engelmannii. The sequence goes on along the minus strand of ML807050.1, from coordinate 211,731 downwards.
CTTTGGAACCTTCGTGTTCAAGGAAACCCACAACCCTCTGGGGCGCAGTCTTCTCAAGATAACCTTTCTGTACCCCCTAACTACGATCAACCATATCCGAGTTCTTTGAATCCCACTTGGGGTTCGAACTTTTAGTCCAGTGCCCCTTTTCAAGGGAACATCCCTAACCAATCCAACCCTATGAGATATATGCCTCCTCATCACCGACCGAATATGTCAGGACCTTTGCCTTATGTGAAAACTTCTTATGGTCCTACTGGTATAATGATGGGACTTCCTCCCCAAATTCACCAGTATCCTCAAGTGAATAGACAGTTGCCTATTTTAGCCACTTTGGACTTACCCGATTTGTCTAGAATTTTGAATGATTTTATCCATCATTCTCCTCATTGACCCATCATATCGGCCAAATTACCATCATACATTAGTAAATTCGATGGTAAACCAGGAGAATATCCAAACAATCATGTAATGACCTTCCACCTTTGGTGTTCATCCAACTCTTTGATGGATGACTCCATTCGATTATGTCTTTTTCAACGAACTCTCATAGGTTCAGCCGCAAAGTGGTTTATAGAATTACCACGAGGATTCTTCATCGACTTTAATACCCTAGCCATGGATTTCCTCACGCACCACCATTTTCCAATCCGTTATGAAATGGGAACCTATATTTTGAGTTCTTTCAAGCAAAATAAAGACACTCACATCTCCGATCACATTCATGAGTGGAGACGAAGACACCGTTTAATCAAACTCGATCTTCTCGATCAGTTATTGGCAGAATGGTTCACAAAATCCTTCATGAATGAAATCTCTCATGGCATTTCCATGGGTGGAGTTGTCACGGAAGAATAGACAATCAGTTGCACTCAGTACCTCGATCTCACTTATTCACAAATGGGTACTCTTTATGATTTGCTCCCTGACGCTCCTCGTCCTTATACAACCACTACCTCAACTACCCCTTCTGCTTCTCATGCAGCTGATGGTGTGATTGGCACCTTCCATGCTCAACCTCAATATTCACAAGCCTCACCCACCAATCCCAAGTCTACTGCTTCTAATTTTCAGCATGCTCCGACTCCTACTCCTTCCACTGGTAAAACCTCTGAGGTGAACTCCGTTCAATCTACCCCTGCTGGAAAAAAATAAATCTAAAAAGGGGAAGGGTAAGAATAAGAAGGATCAAAATAACCCGCAATCTGAGAAAGCCAAAACACAACCTGCTGATGATAAGGATAAGTACAAAACCCGATACCCTTTCCTTATCTGTGGTGATGATCACTACACGAAAGATTGTCCAAGACAAGCTGAGGTTACTAAGTTCCTTCAAGGGACCGCGAAACCCCCTACACCTGTCATTTTGTCCCAACCTTTCCCTTCTTAACAACAGGCTCAATTGGTCATTCATGACGAACCCTCTCCCTCCACTACTTTCTATGTACTTATGTGTATCAGTGACTCAAAGAAGAATGACGTTACACTTACCACTCGGGCCAAAGATTATTCTTCCTCAAAGGAGAAAGTTGACGATATACCACATTTGTTGGTTCAATAGTCTCCCTCGACTCCACCTACCAACGATCCTATTCATCTCGAACGACCGAGCCTCGATACAGTTCTTCTCCCTCCCCCAAAGGGTGTTGTCCGAAAGTCTGCCTTCAATCCTCGTGCACGTGCTGCACATAACTAAAGTATTATAGAAGATCTGGAACAAGCACCTTCTGCGATGTTGGCTCTCGAGGTCCTTCAAAGTTGTCCCACTCAGCGAAAGGCTCTGTTAAAGGATATTGGTGGAATTGACCCTACGGATACAAATTTAATAATTTTTGACCTGGAAGATCACATTCCAAGGTTACCCCCTCAACTCACATTTTAGATACAAGTTGTTGTCACAGAAAAGAACATTTGTAGAACAATTATAGATGAGGGTGCCTCAATGTGATTAATGTCTGTTGCCTATTGGAAATCCATTGGCTCTCCTCCCTTAACTAAATCACACAACACACTCAAAGCCTTCAATGGCTCTAGCTCTACTCAAAGATTCAACTTTGATGGGTACATTATTGATCCCTCCACCCGATGTTCCATATCCTTTGGTTGCATCGATCAACATGATTTCCACCTCTGTCCGTGAAATCCCCATGTCTTATGACTCGTGGATAGTACCCGAACCTGGTGATTATCTTCGCTATGCCAACCAGATTCCCTTAAGTGCGGTTGAATCCACTTATCAAGCCATTCAATCAAACAACCCTTCTACTCCCTCTCTTGGTGCTTCATCTCCTGATATGTTTCACGTTATTTTTCCTACATACAAGATGATCATGTCAATTATGTCCATGGAAGACACCCCATGGGATGATGGGCATCATCGTTCCATCATCTTTCTGGAGCAGCACACCTTAGAGAATTACCAATGAATCTTGACTCCATTGACCATTGTCATTATTTTTTCTGTTTCTAAGTCCACACACGATGTGTTATATGAAGGGAACTTGAGTAACATTTCACCCACCATCCCCCTCGACATATATATTAAACCTGGAGTTGTAAAACATGTTCACATCATAGCTTCATGTTCCATCGATGAGGTTGTCACATATAAGTCCCTTTTTCAAGAGTTTCGTGACATCTTCACATGGAGCTATGAAGAGATGCCGGGTATTGACCCTGATATTGTTGTACACGAAATTAAGAACTACCCGGATGCTAAACCCTTCCGAAAGAGACTTCACTCGATCCATCCTCATAAGGCAGCTTCTATCAAGCTTGAGGTCGAAAAAATTCTTAAAGATGGCTTTATTTATCCCGTGTCTTTAACTGATTTGGTGTCCAATCTAGTTTCAGTTAACAAGAAACAAAGTACGATCCGTGTCTGCGTTGATTATAAGGATATCAACAAAGCTTGTCCTAAAGACAACTTTCCTACCCCCTTCGTTGACCAAATCGTCAACGATTGCACCGGAAGTGAAATCTTCTCCTTGATGGACGATTTCTCCGGATATAATCAAATCAACATGTTACCTGCGGATCAACACTAAACCACTTTTATTTGTCCTTGGGGAACCTTTGCCTACCAGAAAATACCCTTCGGTTTAAAAAACGTCGGTGCGACGTTTCAACGTGCTATGTCTTACGCTTTTCATGATATCAAGGACATTGTACAATCTTATATAGATGACCTGTCGGTGCATTCCATGCATCGTAGTGACCATATGACACACCTCTGAGCCATTTTCCTTCATTGTCGGTTCTATCGTATACGCTTAAACCCACACAAGTGTGTCTTCTGTGTGGAGTCCGACCGACTCCTGGGATTTATTGTGTCACGTCAGGGGATCAGTGTAGATCCTTTGAAGGTCGAGGCGATTCTCAATCTCCCTCCTTCCTCACTCCGCCAGTTGCAAAGTTTGCAAGGGAAGGAAAACTTTTTACGTCGTTTTATCCCCAACTACACTGAGTTAACACTCAGATTTACTCGACTGCTGAAGAAAGGTTCTGAGTTCATATGGGACACCACTGCCAACAAAGCCTTCGAAACTTTGAAACTGATTTTAACCTGTACCCCACTACTTTTCCTGCCCGATTATAGTCGAGATTATTTCCTTTATCTTGTTGCTTCAAACTTTACCATTGCTATGGTCCTAGTCCAAGAAGATGATTTACATGATGAACATGTCATTTATTATTTGAGTCGAAGTCTCACGACTATAGATGCCAAATACTTACATGTTGAAAGACTGGCCTTGGCAGCTGTTAAAGTTGTCCAACATTTCCGTCACTATATCCTATTACGCAAGACCACCATAATTTCCGATTGGAACCCATGCAACACATTCTTACACGCCAATTGCTAGGGGGAAAATAATCCAAATGGATAGTGATTCTCCATGAGTTTGACTTAGAGTTTGAACGAGCTAAGTCTAAGAAATCCTTGGTGTTTGTTGAACTGATATGTGACCTTCCCTACACTGAGACAAAAAATGTAGCAGAGGATTCTTTACCAGATAAATCCCTTTATATGATCAGTTCTGATGACCTTTGGTATGGAGATATCATTATCTATCTCCAAACTCAGACTTTCCGGCCCGATTTTTCTAGCGTTGATCGTCGTCGCATACGTTACCAAGCCCGTCAGTACATTATCCTCAGTGACAGTCTTTATCACCATGGGGTTGACTTCGTTTTTCAATAATGTCTCACCTATGATGAGGCTGAGAAAGCTTTGAATGACTGTTATTCTGGAGCATGTGGTGGTCACATGTCTGGGTATGCTACTGCCCAAAATATCTTACAAGCTAGATATTTTTTGCCTTCTTTATTCAAAGACTGTATTATTGCTGTCCAAAAATTCCATGCTTTCCAAACATACAACAACAAAATAAGATCGCAACCTGCTCCTTTACACCCTATAGTTTCCATTGGACCTTTCATGAAATGGGGCATTGATTTCATGACCTGTAACCCTCACTCGACTAGGGGGCATGGATACATTATCGTAGCCATGGATTATTTCACAAAATGGGTCAAGGCGATTCCTACATTCGATAATACCAGAAAAACTACAACCCTATTCATATTCAAGCATATCATCACACGATTTAGAATCCTGCAAGCTATCGTCACTGATCACGGTAGCCATTTTCAAAATTTCATGATGTCCGAGCTTACTGAAAAGTTGGGTCTTCGACATGAAAACTCAACCCCCTACTATCCACAGGCGAATGGCCAAGTTGAAGCGATAAACAAGGTTCTCATCACTATGCTTCAACGGATAATAGGAATTCACAAGACAAGTTGGCACACGATGTTGTTTTTAGCATTGTGGGCATATCGAACATTCGTGAAGTCCGTTACAGGATTTACGCCTTTTCAGTTGAAGTATGGTATAGAAGTTGTTCTGCTAATTGAATGTGAGATACCATCATTGAAGCTAGCCATGGAACTTCTTCCCAACACCTCTATCGAGGAATAACGTCTATTGTATCTTATGCGCTTAGATGAAACTCGTCGTGATGCCACCCTGGTTATTGAAAGCCATAAGAAATGCGTAAAATCCCAATACGACAAGTATGTCAAGCCACATGTTTTCTCTAAATGTGATCTAGTTCTCCTCTATGAACAAGATCGTGATTTACTAGGGGCTGAAAAATTTGAGGCTATGTGGCGCGACCCTTATATTGTGAAACGAGTGTTGGAGAAGGGAGCTTACAAGTTAGTAGATTATGATGGCATTCCTTTGAGTGAACCCATAAGTGGGATTTACTTGAAGAAGTACTATGCTTAGACCATCTTTGCATGAGTGCTTGTATTTTTACTGTATCATACTTTTGTGTGATTTTCGTTATTTGGTTTCAACCTCCAACTGCTTACCTTGCGTTGTGCTTGGTCTCCAGATGTCGGCGTCCTCTCTACCCTACATTGGCTTCACTGATGGTGCTAGTCATAGTACTCAGAACCTAGATTTTGCTACTTGGGAAATATATGCACCCATGAACAAACTTATCAGTCTACAAGGTGTTTTCCTCGGTCGTGCAACCAATAATATCACAGAATATAGCACAGTCATCGAATTGTTGACCGATGTTATTTCCATTGGGATTCAACGACTGGTTGTACGACTTGATTCAAAGCTAGTAGTGTTATAGTTAAGTAACATTTATACTATCCAAAGTCCTACTTTGTTATAGACATATTTACGAATTCATCTCTTGGAACGTTACTTTGATTATATTGAGTATCAACACATTCCTAGATGTCTAAATATGTTAACTGATGCATTAACTAATTATGTGTTAGACATAAATTTGAGACATTTATAAATCCAATCACACATCACATGTTGTATATAAAGCAAAGTAAGTCGGTAGAAGCCTCATGTATATATATGATAAAATGTTTTTTACAAAAAAAGTGTTTTCCGTCCTAAAGACCAAAATATCAAAATATGAAGCCCATGGCTTCTATAAAACAACATCATGGATGCTGCTCATGGTAGCATACTACTGCCCGTGCTACCTTGTAAAGTAGTCAACTGAGTGAACCCGACACGCCTATGGTGTGGCGCTGATAACACCTCAACATCTCATTGATCGAGATATCTGGGATGTCCGCCGTCAAACCCTCTAAATTCTGCTTGACCGCTGCATAATCATCAGTGTCCCATATTGCCACTACAACTTCTTCCCCTTGTCTTTGAATAGGGGAGCTATCTGGAGGCCAGTGTGGCCCTACATATGCATGGTCAATTTTTTTTTATTAGTCATTGTATAGAGAACAAAAAAAACATCTTATATTCTAAAAAACTTCACAAAAACATCATAAAAAACAAAATGTTTTTCTTACCTAGGTCCCCCCACTGAAAACCTTCAGGTAAAATCAAATCGGGGTCACCTCGAAATTCCAAGCCTACATAGGCATAATCGTCGATCATCAATATTTGAGGGCTCAACCAATCAAAGAATGCATCATTGTATTTCACAATGGGGCCCGCTACATGCTGAGCCATGAGATCGCACCACCTTTTCATCCTCAGATCCTGTGGTGCTGGTATACCCCACTCTACCTGTAGGCATAAATGAGGGACTCTTTCTAGAAAGAAAGACACCAAAATGGACCCATACCCGAATTGCTTCAGGTCCCCATTTTTGCTCTTGGTTAACTGTGTCTTCATACTGTGAAGAAGACCACTGCACCAGTTGAACACATGAGGTTCCATGCATTCCACATCATACTGAAAATAGATTTGGAGGGCCATGTGCGGAGATGCACTTCCCGCCATCTGTGCAATGGTAAACAAAATGGTTCAGAGAATTAAATTCCAAACACCTCTGATAGCTACCTTACCTTTGTGCCTTTTGGCCTCAGGTTCACAGTACTGATGGATGTATTCACTCATCGGTAAACCACCACCTCAACCTCTTGTTAAGGTCACATGTGATCCACGATGAGATAATCCTGTCAAAAAGTAAATGTCTTCTATATTCAATGAAATAAAATGGACGCCCACATGAAACACCTGTTGGTCTACATCCCACATGTGGAACAGGTATTCTAGTAACCTCAACTGGGCTCTCATGCCCTGGATTTTGAAATTTTTTAACAATCCACACTTTCATAGGGAATTCATGGTCCCTGGATCAGTCAAGGCCTCGAAATCATCATCCTCATGTCCCCATTCTCTCCACTCCAACATTTTGGCTATCAAATACCTGGATGGAGACGAGAAAAAGGGATTATCATCCTCAATCGTTACTTTTGAAATTCTATTTTGAGAAAACGTGTGGGTAAATTTTTGGGTTTTCGGTCGTCGTAGACAAGCTTTAAATACAGTTCCGGGTTTCCGTAGGTGAGCCATAGGGTGCCTGCGGAAATCCTTGATTTTCGCAGATCCCGATATTGGCCACCTGCGATGGCCCCAACACGAGCCTACCGACCCAAAAACTCATTCAAAAAATACTTTTTAACCAAAATAAATGAATTTTAATCCATTGCAAAAGAAGAGGATGACGAGCTTACCATGTTGATGGAGATCGTTTGCTGAATGGTAGCCTGTGATTCTCGCAATCAAAAGCCGAAATATGAGGTAAAAACAATGTTTCTAGACAAGTTTGTAATGCAATGCAAATGAAATAGCAATAAGAAGTTTTATCCCTATTTATTTAAATTTTTGTTTTTTCTAATAATATTTTATTGCATTTTATCATAATCTAAAGGTCTAATGGTCCCATGTATCTTTTATTTTTTCACAGGTGGAAAGACTACAATCCTGAACAATGTTGTATGGATATTTTTTGATTCACTTTGCTATTTGTTACATATATTCAGTCCTTTTTAGGGTTTTTTAGAAAAAACCTCGAGCCTAGTCTTTGTTCGTTCTCGTGCTTGAAAATCAACGAGAACGTAACCGAGTATAATTTTGTCATTTTTTCGTACTCGTCATGGAAACACGAAAAGAGGAACCTGTGGAGTATCCTTTAAGCTCTTTTCGTACTTCGTAAAAACGAAAAGATTGCTGAGTGACCTTGTTCTTTTCATGCTCATAAAAGTATTTGAATAAAACATTCGATGGGCGATAGTTTATCACTTTTTCGGTCTCGTCAAATTACTTTATGAAAAATGAATTGAGAGAGTTATGTTTAATGTGTTTTTCAGACTCTATAAACATGAAAAACCCTGGAGTTTTCTATCTTTGGACTCGTTAAACAAACATCGAAAGACCCACATGGGACTGAACCACTCCTTCTTAGGGTTCATTAAAAATACTCTGAGGGACTCGTCCGAAGGATGAGCTTACATCAACAAGCATATGTTATCCTCCCCAATGTTGCGTAAAAACAAAGAGGTACTCGCCAGAAATGGTGGGGGAAAATTTGGGAAACAAATGTGTCTCTGTACCTGTGTTAGTGGCAATACTAGTCGCTCTTGAACATGACACCCCCTTCATCATTTGAATCCGGGTTGGGAAATCCATTTGTCTCTCGTCTGACCTTATGCAAGTCCATATCTTGGGACGTCTTTGAGTCAATGCTGCCAAGACCAGTGTCATGTCATTCATATGTTCAAGAGAAGTCCAAACAAGCCCTCTCTTGAGTTGGCCATATGCATTGTCATTTATTACCATGTCGGCCTTCCCTGTGTTAGTTTCAAATCATCTTCATACTTTGATCTACCTCAAATCTGTTACTTCTTTTGTGTCACTGATGGGGGATACATCAAGTCCCTCCTGTGACGAGTCTTTTCCTGTCAACTTCAACTCATTATCCAACAAGACTTAGAAATCGTTTAGTACCTTAGAGCCTGCATGCCTCAATGACAGGTTTCTTCGCTTTCGACAGTGGATTCATATCATTGGTCCTTGATCGAGAGATTCCATCGAGTGTTTGACTTCAACTCATTTATTCACATTCGTTGGATTGTACTAAGGTACCTTGGGAGTCATTGACATCAATGGTGATTTTCCCTCGCACTTGTTAACGATTTTCATCAATGACCGGTAATCAAGTGGTTTCTACCATGTTCGACTTCAACACCTRTAATCGCGTGGTTAGATTCGTACTTACAGACGACCGGATTGAAGAACTTGGATCTTATCTTTTTGGTCCAKTTTGCGATGGAGTATTTATGATTTGTATTGACACACAGATCCAATTTGTATGTCTCGTGGCTGTGTCTAAATTTAAAATTTCTAATACATAGATCCATAGTGTATTCCTGGTGGCTATGTAGAATCTTAACGACATGGATCCAYGGTGTATAATTGGTGGCCATGACTTGCATTTATGATTTCAATCACTTGTAGTCTGAGCATGGGAATGCCTACCTCATAAATAGTATAATTCTATGCAGATGCTTGATTGTTTGCAGGTTCCTGATTGGTGCGCTCCTTGTTCCTGACACACACACACATTTTACAAAGTATTTCGGCTATCACATGTTCTAACCTCATACTTTGGGGGGCATTCTGTTACACATTATTTTGGTCACTCTGATGATGACCCTATAGGCATGTGTTCAGGTTTCCAAAAAAATCTTTTAAATGAGGAAAATGACTAAGTTCTTCCCATACAAGGCACATTTTTAGAATGACGCCACAGGCTGATAGTGGTACACAGTGCGAAAATCCTTGATTTTCGCAGGTTGCTCTATGCCTAGCTCGCGGGATTTTCACATGCTGCTATATAGGCAGGGTGCGGTGGTGTTTGAAGCTAAGAAAAGGAAGAAGTTTCACGAAGTTTCTAGAAGGAGAATCTTCTAGAATGTGAGGTGGTGTCCATATGGTTGTGATCCTACGGGCTTCTTTGATTTGGTGGGATCATCCTCATCTTTGTAACCACTTCATATTCTCTTATATAATGATGGATTTCTCATGGAAGAGAAAAAGAAAGATTGAGCAAAGAATTGTTGAAAGAATAGATTGAAGACCGTGTGAAGAATCCTGATACAATTGATGCTTAGGGCCTCCATTTGTCCATCAAGCTTTGTGAACCATATTCATACAAATTCGGATCAAGTGTATGTGTGTGTTGGAATAAAGGACCACCAAAAGGGAACTTGCGACATCAAGACAATTTGGTTGTATCTTCCACTTTTACTTAATATGATACGATGACATGTTTCTTTCCCATAAAACCATTAGCATTTTATTACATGACTCCTTGATCACATGTTTAGGTTTCTGTTGAATCTACAACTATTACTTTCACTTTTGTTAGTTTGTGTCATTGTAGATCTAATCTTGCAAGAGCACTCGAGTGAAGCAGGGACGACAGAGATATAAGGAAGCAATATCTAAAGGTATGCAATCCATTCTTTATTTGGTAGTAAATTCAATGGTAGCAACTTAGGAAAAGCTTCATGTCCTGTCTTGTTTTGTTCTAGATCCAGGTGGATCTAGGGAGATTAGTTTATGTCTGCATTCACCGATTTATCCAATAACACCAAGGTGCCACTACTACAACTAGTATAAAGTATCTCATTCCCCACACACCTATTACACCCAAGGAAGTATGCCCCTTCATTTCTCAATAGTCCCTTGAATGCCTCACTTCCCTTCCAGGGTTCCAACAACAGGTCGTACAAAAAATCTTTGAGCCCTGCAACTAATTTCCAATGCACTAGGGAACAATTCCCAACAAAAATATCACTTGAAGAGAATGCCCACGGGCTTGACAATCTGCCTCTTCGACAACAAATCTCTCACCTAGAGAGAATGCTCATGGGCATGAAAACCCACCTCTTTGATAAAAAATCTTTGGTTATAGTACACAAAAACCCCTTACAAGATTCTCTCTGTAGATAAGGTAATAGTCGTATTTTTCCAAATAGTCCGACCCGTTCTTCCAATGAGAAAATGAATTATTCCCCCCAAAATACACAAAGGCCAACAATATACATTGAATGTATTAAACTTGATACTTGTCACTTTCAAAAGTAGCTCTAGCCACTTGGTTACTTATTCGAAACCTCGAGAAATTAGGATAAAATAATTTATCCATAAATTGCACTTTTATGAAAATATTAATAAAATATTCCCTAAGACTTAATTTATCTCCCTTTTTCCCTTTTTTCTGGTGGAGTTCGCCCCCCATATATTTTCTTTTGATCTGTATGTGCACAATGATGTGATAATACTAATAAGTGTGATTACATTTACATGGATAGATGAATTGGCCTATTTGCATCTCGAATCACTAGTCTCATAACCACACAGGCTCCCCCAACCTCAATACATATACAACCATATATATATATATATATATAACTCATCTCGGTGCACACTCCCAGTTAATCCCCATGCACTTACCCAAGTGTGCGCAACACTGTGAAATGTGCGCACCCTTTCTTTGATAATAATTCTCTATGTAGTACGCACGTGCACGCAAAACCAAACTTGGTGCCGGCAACTCACTAGCCTATATGTACATTTACAATTGGTACCAATGTCTCACCAGCCTATATGTCTCACCATTATAACTAAGGAATACACCAAACCCTTCCTTGCATGCATCCATGAACAGAATGAAGTCTGCATCTGAATAAAAAATTCTCAAAATTGGCGCACTTGTCAACAAACTCTTCAAGTGTTGAAAACTCCTTACATAATCAGGAGTCCATTCAAATCACAAACCTTTCTTTTGCAAGGATGTAATTGGATGAAAAATATTTGAGAATCCTAAATAAACCTTCTATAATAACCTACAAGTCCCATAAAGGACCTCACCTCTGTGACATTTGTTGGAGTTAACCATTCCTCAATGGATTTTATCTTTTCCAGATCCACAATTATTCCTTCCTTGGAAATGATATGACCCAAATAACGAATATGTTGCTGATAAAATGAGCACTTTCTCAACTTTGCATAAAGTTGATGCCCCCTCAATACCTGTAGCATTATCCTCAAGTTCTATTCATGCTCTTCTTTAGACTTTGAGTAAGTAAGTATGTCATCCAGAAATACAATGAGAAACTTATCTAAGTAATTTATAAAAACTCCATTCATCAAACACATGAAGACAACTAATGCATTTGAAAACCCGAAAGGAACCACTGTGAACTCATAATTTCTGTATATTGTTCTGAAGGTAGGCTTTATGATGTCTTCTTCCTTAATTATTACTTGGTGATGTCCAGATCTGAGATCAATCTTTGAAAATATCTATGCACCCCTCAACTGATCAAAGAGGTCATCTATCCTTGGAAAAGGATTAGTTTTCTTTACTATTACTTTGTTCAACTGCCTGAAGTCGATACAAAGTCTCAACATACCATCCTTCTTATTCAAGGACAATACTAGGGAACCCCAAGGTGAAACACTTTGGCGTATACAACCCTTCTTTAAAATCTCTTCAAGTTGCATCTGCAAATCCTTAAAGCTCTGGTGTACTCATCCTATAAGGAGTCTTGGATACAAGTTCTACTCACGGAAAGATATTTTTAGAGAAATCAATATCTCTCTTTGGTGGAAACCCATATATCTCTTTAAAGACATCCTCAAACTCTTTTAGTACTGCACAATCTTCAACATTTGGCACTTTATCCTTAGGTTCCTCCTCCATGTGCACTGCAAATACTTGACATCCTTTCCTATAAAGTTTCTTCAATTGCAAGGCTGAAACTTCTTTGATAGTTACAACTCTTGGAATTCCTTGAACTATCCTTAAGTTCCCTTCCTCATCCAAGCAAGTAAATTCCTTATTGTAATAGTCTATAATGGCATGATGCTAGTCCGACCAATCCATACCAATGAGGAAATCATACGAGCCTAGAGGTATAATATTCAAACCATAATTTGTGCACAGTCAATTCATTTCCATTAGACATGCCTTAACCATCTTATTAGTTTTATGTTTTGCTCCTATAGCTAACTGCACCAACCAAGGTTTTCCAAGATTGCTTCTTGGCAATTAGAATCTTTCCACCATATTAGGATCTAGATAACCGTGACTAGCTCCATAATCAATTAAAATAAAAATGGAATGGTCATTAATCTTACCTTCCACTTCAATCATGTGTGACTGAAGATCAACTTGCTTGTTATCTAGGGCTGCGTAAATCCTTGGTATTTTTCTTCCCATGTCCTCAACCGTCGCAACTTGTTGTACACTATGCCCAGTCCTTGCTTTTTCACCTCTTTTAGAGCAATATCTGCGCATATGATCTCCACCACAACCCCAACATTGAATAGGTTGTTTCCATGGATTTTTCCCACTATATCTGTCATTCTGGGATCCTTGAGAGTTGGTTGTACATGTGTAGTATTTATGAGAAATGATGGCTTAGCCCCCTTCTTCCTTTGTTCCACCTTTATTTTCATCTTGTCTTCCCAAGCCTTTTGAAAATTCTGTCTTCCCATTTGCTGATCATAAAGACACTTAGCACGCCTTACAATTTCTTCCAATGTCTTGGGGTCATCATACTACATATTGTCAGTAATAAATGAGGGTAGCCTACTCAAATACCTCTAAATTTTACTTTCTCATCCATGATAAATGCGACATATTTCAACAACTCTAAGAATATTCTTTCATACTCATCTATCGTCATACTCCCAAGCTTGAGTTGAAAGAACTCCTTCATTTTTCTATCATAGTATCACTTGGTTAAATATTTCTTTTGAAAATACCTCTTGAACTCCCTCCAAATAACCTTCTTCTAATCAATGTTTTGTACTTGTACAAATTGATCCCACCACATTGATACTTTTCCTTTCATTTGATAGATGGAAATTCTCCCTTCTACCTGTGCAGAATAATTTTTCAACTGGAAAATAATTCCTCATATCCAACAACCATGTATCCACATCTTAATCGTTCTTGTGCTCATCGTCAAAGGTAGGAGGCTTGATCTTATTCATTTCTCCTTCTAGCTCGTCCACCCCATTCCTTCTATTATTCTTTCTGATAGGAGATGGAATTCAGATACTGTGTGCTTTCCTAAATTAATGCTTTGGTGAGTGAGGTCGATGCCTACCAACACTTCTTGCTTCTCCTCTTTTCTCACCTTGAGACCCATGACTTATTGACCTAATTGTCTCTGTCTCCTTATTCGTTTTCTTTTCTATTCCGTCCAAGATTTGCATAAATTTGACATTGAAGTCATCTTGCTACTCCTTGGATTTTATAAGCCTTTCATTATCAACTTTATAGCTTTGGACATATTTTTGGAATGCCTTTATGGTTTCTACTAAGTTAATGTGCTCCTCCTTAGATTCTTTACCATCAACACCCAAATCGACATACAAACCCATGAATTCATCATCAGGGTTGTCAGTTCTTCGTGCATATTCCATGCTTTTGACCTTGTGTGATGATTTTTTCTTGCTCTAATCCCTGATAATTCCGCAAAATGTGCAAGAAAAAATATTTGTTAAGTGAATTCATGAGACAACTTCAAGAAAACTCTGCACCATTTTGTCAGAATCCTTCCTTTTGAATCTCGTGTGGGCATTTGTATTCAACATGTTAGCACTAGGAGTTTCTCTTAGATTGATAAAGAGCAAGCCTAATACCCATCAATAGTTTCCATAATTTGGTAAAATTTTTGTAGAAGTTAAGCTCAAGTGCAACAAATATTCAGGGAATTATATTTAAATATCAGCACAAAATCTCCACTATGTATACACCAACAAGCAAGGATTGAATAACTTCAGATCAATTCTTTTGAAACATAAATGAAATATGGAAGACTAAATAAACCTGTAATACATGCATTATATCATAACAAGCAATTCTGAGACACATATAGTAGAAATTCTCATCAAAAGGAACCTCCTAAATAATGAGAAAGAAAGCTCTGATAGCACTTGCACCAATGGATAAAAACAAATCCTTTACTGCAACATTTGAACAAGTAATGTAGATGAATCATTCACCAATAATCCACATCAAATAAATATGAACACATAATATGGTAATAAGAAAAGAGACTAATATTTGATTAACCAAGAGTCTTAAATCTGATATATACAGTCGTGGAGACTTTACACAACTGGTTGCAAAAATAGTATAAGTTCCCCTATCTAGAATCACTTGAACCCCTCTCTTGATTCCTCTCACCCATTAAATAAAAAAGAAAATCCAAAATATTCTTAGGAGGTTGAAGCCCATCTCTTTCATTGGATTCTGGGCCTTGGAGATAGGTGGCAACAATCAAAGAGACACAAATCCAACAAACTGCTAAATTTTAGGAAGTTGTTGGAAGTCATTAATAAATCTGTTTCCAACTCACTAAATGAGGTTTTAATGGAGCTAAATATTAGGTGCATGTGTTCTTTAGCATCTAAATTATCTTTTAGAAGTCATTCGAACCCTCCTTGACAGGTGGCAACCTCCAAACAAGGCGAATATACAATCACTGTCTGAATTGCAGCGCTAGTTTGAAACAAACTGGTGTTTTAATTGTATCTTGCAAATGGAAAAATGGGTCAAGATAAGTTTTGGTCCTCATGTCAATGCCATAATCATTCTCCTCCAAAATAAAATTCAGAAAAACCCACATCACCATTTTGGATTTATGATAAAATCTTTAGAAGAAGTCGTTGCAGGAAATGAGTTTGCAACGCCTCACAACGGTGCTGCGAAATTTCCTGTAGGTGGTGTTTTCAACATTTCTCCCAAACGACAAACTAGGTCAGGCTGAAGTTTTATCATCAAGTTAACATGGCTATTTTTCTTCTCCACACCAATTTTGGGAAAAACCCAATTTGTATTTTTCTAGATATTATGAAAATGAGAGTGCACTGCAAACTATTCTAGTTTTAATTAGTTCGTAGTGCCTTCAACATGATGTGTTAGCGTTAGAATTCACTCCTGGATTGCGACAGGAGTAGAGCCCAACGACCATTAGTTTATGTCACGATAAATTTAATGGGTGATCGAATGGGTAGAGACCCAAGAAGGAATCGCTCTAACTCAGGGACCAGGTCTGGTATGTAAAGAACAAAAGAGGTCTTGATCTAACTTCCGTCAGTGAGTTGATTGTAAAATGGGCAGATGGAAGACTTAATGAGATGAGTGAGCAAGACTTCCTCAGGCATCAGGCCTTTCAACAACTTGAGGAAGAAAAACTCAAAATACAAGATCCTCTTGGTTCAGAGTTTCGGGGAACTGAAGGGGTGACTTGACTAGATCCTCCAATTCCAAATCATTCAACGTTGAGAAAATACAAGAACTGATTAGAAACAATGCAACCATTACAGTGATCCAACATACATCATCCTGTAACAGCGCAACTCGACTGGATCCTCCAATTTCGAGTTGTTCTAACACAGTGTAAACAAAGAGATGGAAAGAAGCTGACATTCATAAGGCAAGAAGTCTCAAGTGCCAATACATAACCAGAGCAACCAGTGCTTCGTTAAAACTTTTACAATCGAGAGCCTAGCTCAACCATCGATAGATTACAAAAATGGAAAAATTTCCTACATATACTCAAAAAAAAACAACAACAGCGAAAATGAGACACTGCATTAAAAAACATTGTGTTTGCAAGTCTTATGGAAGTCCGCGCACGCAAACTTTGGACGATCGTGCATTTATGACAGACGCAATCAGACTCCTGAATGTCCTGCATATGAATCGACATGATTTTAATCCTTTGCTAGACTTTCCATTTATGGTGGAGATGATGTCTAACCACTTCCAACAACTTCAATAACTGCTTTCTTGGGATCGGGAACAATCCTGGTCAATTTTTCCCTCTGGGACGTGGAGGTCTCCTCATGGTGTCACCTGGATCAGCTGAACGGTCTAATGGATAAGGCGTGGAGGATCTGTCATGCTTGACGTGGAAAGGGGAAATGGAGTGATCATGGAAACAACAGGGGTGAGACACATGGCAGGAAGAAGGGGCGAAGGAGATGGGATATAATGGTAACGGGGGACACATTGTTTACGGGAGGCTGATGTGGAAGGGAGCAGGATATATGTCGGAGGACGAGGAGGGGCCAAAGGAAACAGGCCTTGTCACGCGGTCAAGTGGAGAATGGATGGCAGAGGAGAGAATGGTATAGAAGGTGACACGATAGGAAGGAGGCCTCACGTTAATACCCCACCATTCCGGACCCCCCCCCCCTTTATTAAAGGCAAAATGGCAAGGGGGGTCCGGAATTGATTTGAGCGCCGTTGATCTAGGCGCCTCAATATATACCGTTTGAGAGATGCACACCAAATTCCAGACCCCCCCTCCATTTAAGTAAGAATGGCAAGGGGGCTCCAGAATGAAACCTCAATTGCAGATCTAGGCGGGCAGATCTTGGCCGTCCAAAACTAACTGCGCGTTAAAATGACGCACCCACCCTCTAAACTTTGGAAAAATGGGTTTTCCGAATTTCTTTCTTCGCCCAAGGGGATGCTTCTTTCAGGAGAGTATCCCATACATGATTATGTGCTAACATTAGGCTCCATGGGGGACGACACGCCCCCTGCGGGCTGCCGAGGACTCTTTTGTAGCTTCAGTGCCTTGTTGTTGGGCTATGGAGTCATTATTTAAAACTTAAAGATAAAAAGAAAAAAATATTTACAACCACAGAAGATCCATGTGCGGCTCAAGAAAAACATCTTTTCAGGAAATGCCCATTCACAGGGCCATTGAAAACTTCTTGATCCTTAAAATCTCGCAACTTGTAGGTATTATTTGAAAATACTTCAAAGATTTTGAAGGGCCCGACCCATAGGGATTCAAATTTGTTTTGTTTGCCCTTGTCTTGTTTAGGAGCATCCCATTTCAGTACCAGGTCTCCTATCTGGAACTCTTCCTTCTTGGCCTTCTTATCAAAAACCTACTTGATCTTCTGCTGATGGTCCTGAATTTTGTTCATTACCTGCTCTCTGGCCTGCTGGACTTCCACCAGTTGATGAATTCTTCTGATCATATCATCAGGCTCTTCTTGATAATCCTGGAAGAACTTTGCTACAGGAATGGCTAGCTGAGAAGGGAAAACAACTTCTTCTCCA
>ML807050.1:148432-158927 GCA_009831015.1 Picea engelmannii | reverse complement strand
TAGGCATTTTGCCCTTCTTATGGTTTCTTCCATGGTCTTAGGATCATCGTATTGAATCTTGTCACCAATGGAAGGTGGCAGTCCACTCAGATACCTCTGAATTTTAACAGCCTCGTCTTTGATGAATGGAACATACTTCAGTATTTCCAGAAAACTTCGTTCATACTCATCAATGGTCTTACTTCCCAACTTGAGTTCGAAGAACTCCTTCATCTTTCTGTCATAGTATCTTTTAGTCAGGTATTTCTTCTCGAAATATCTCTTAAATTCCTTCCAAGTGACCTATTTCTCTCTGATGTGCTGCACCTGCACAAACTGATCCCACCACATGGATGCTTTTCCTTTTAGTTGGTACATCGCAATTCTTCCTTCTGCATGGGCGAAATAATTCTGCAATTGGAAGTATTTCTTCATGCCAAGCAACCATGTCTCGGCATCTTCCTCCTTCTTATGTTCTCCATAGAATGTTGGAGGTTTAATCTTGTTCATCTCTCCTTTCAATTCTTCCCTTCCAGATTTTCGATGTTTTCTAATAGGGGACGGGCTTGAACTACTGTGCGTCTTACTGTCAGAATGCCTTTGGAAGCGACTAAGAATTTGGCTACCACTCCTTGACCTACTTCTTCTCCCATGGGTCCTGCGACTCTCCGTTGTACTTGAGTCTCTTCCTTTCTCGAGCTTCTTCTCTATTATTTCCAGGCTCTTCAACATTTTTAAATTGAATTCACCCTGCTGATCTCGGATTTTCATGACCTTTCGGCTATCAATTAGGTGAGCCTGGGCATCCTTCTGCAATCTTTCGATGAGTTGCATCATATGTTCTTCCTTATCCATCTCTTTTCCATGCCCATTAGAGTTCGATCCTTCGACTCCTAGGTTAACATCCTTTCCTTCCCGTTCGTCTTCCATTTCAGGGGTAATCTGCACTCTTCCCCACTCCATACTCGGCGTTGATTAACTGGAGTTCTGGACTTCGTTGAACTCTGCACACGCACCATGCAATTGAATTCGAAATTTGTCAAGCCTTTAAACTTCATGAGCAATCCACAACATTTATAACTAATATGAACAAGAACGAAAAACATTTCAACTTCACAAAGTTTTATGAGCTGTCTGGCTCTTTAATTTCTGGGACTTTGGAACTTCAGAATCTCGGTCCACGAAGATTCGACAGTTAAATATATGAAACCCAAGTCACCCTTTTCGCAACTCGCGATCTCGCAAGTTCGTGAGTCAAAAACCTTCGACTCATTCCTCTAAATGTCGATACCCGAGATGTGACAAGGTATGGCTCTCTCCTCGCTAGGGTCTCCTACGCATGACCGTAGTCTAGGTCTAAGTCTAAGTGTTAGCACTCTTCGCTACTCACACCTTCGTGAGTTGTGGCGTACAACCCTGGCACGTCCCTTTCATGAAACCCCGAGAAGCGATGTTGACTTTTCTCCTCTCGTTCTCGCTACTTCGTGACTTCGCGAGTTTCAATATCGAGCTCTTATCTTGCGAATCCCCGAGACGCGAGAAGTCAACGGAGTGTTGACTCCCTTCTCTAGGTGACGCGTGTCTGTCTATCTATCATGCGTGCCCCACCTTATGGCTCTACCACGTGTCCACACGAGCCTCGACTCTTGGCACTTCGCGACTTCTGCAGTCGAAAGTGACCCCTCTCAACCTCCGAACCCCCGAATGCGCGATAGGCGATGGGGTTCCTGCTCCAACGATCCTCCCTTGACCCGGATCCAACGGTTGTCTTTGCTCCTCATGACTTCGCGACTTCGCGACTTGGAGCACCCAACTCTTGGGCCCTCACCCTGTGAACTTCCGTGTTCGCGAGACCCGAATCCTGGATCTCTTCGGCACTTCACCGACTCCGCGATTGCTGCCACCTGTCCTCCTTAGATGGACGACTGCGATTCTCTCGCGACTTCGCCACTTGAGAAGTCGAAGGGCTTCCTTCTCTGACCTTCGATGTCCAAATCCCCGATAGAGAGGATCTTGTGACACGTGTCCTCCCAATCGGACGACTTAGATTTCCTCGGGACTTCGCGTATCGCGATTTCCACACTCTGGTGCCATTTCCAAAGGAATTTTCGATCCTTACGCACATTTTTCCAGATCTGACGGTCACGAGGGCTCGCCTTCCCTCCTGAACAGATCCTAAGGTTCTAACACCATGGTGTAGAGACCTGTCTCCCTGTGGCCATAGACCACACCAGCTGCGGTTTCATAGCACCGCTATACCTCCTGAGCTTAATAAAAACTCGTCAAGTGTCTCCTTGACGCTTCGGAGCAAACCAAGGTCTGAAATTGGTCCTCCCGACTCAATTTCCCCTCGCATTCTCAGTCCAAAGACCGCTCCACTGGCCCATCTAGGCTCAGTGTCGAAACTTCGCTCTGATACCATCTTGTAGTGTACCTTTTCGCTTACCCAGAGCTTATAACGCACTATGTAACAAACTGTACATGGACTTTTACAGAAAACATACAGAATTGTACAATCACATGCGTAACAACAAAGAGATACATTTTAATTCTCAGAATAAACATATAGTTACTGTTATAATTAGACAATCCATAGGTTTCAACAGTATTTCATTTACACAGCGGAAAACATGATAATTTATGTATCACAGTGATGCAAAATGTGATAAGAACATAGCTAGATACTTATCTTGTAACAGTGGTGAAATCCACCAACCAAGTGCAGGCCTTCCACAAACCTCCCAGCCTTAGACTGCACTGCTCATCATCTCAACAGTGGGTCACCCCCGAGCTGGGACTGAGCTCCACCCCAAGGCACAGAATCCTAGGCTAGGTTGAGGTTACAGGGAAAACAACGCAGAAATATCTGGAAGGATTCTTCCCAAAGATGCCATCTTACGCCCACTACTACCAGACTCTCATTCCCCACATGCCTGTTCCACCCAGGAGTTGTTGTTGGGAAATAATACCCTATGGACTAACAAGCTAGGGCTGAACTTGTACGCGGATCATGACCTCAAAGAAAACACTTTTAACCTATCACCCCAATACTCAAATCCCTTTTTCACACACAAGCATAGAAGAGACCTACTGACCTTTTTCTATCGATGTTTGATGTGGATCCTCCATTGCGCTTTATCCGCTTGCTCTCACTGCTCCTTCCAAAGACAATCCTGCAATCAAGACAAAACACTATGCATGCATGCTATTCTTCTACCTAAGGGTTAGAGATTACGCATAAATCAAATAAAATATATATCACTCGCATATTGGGATGGGAAAAGTATTCTTTTATTAATCTCAAGATGAATCAACTTACAATAATGATAGAGACCGGCCATCGTTCCTCGATCCTGATCCTGGGCTCCTCCTCTTCTTTGTCCTCCAACTGCTTTGCTTGAATTCTTCTTAGGCTTGAGGAAAGGCTAAAGGGTTGGGACAAAATGGATTCGGCAATTCGGTAGAGTTTCTTTGCTATCTTTTTCCTCCTTCAAATAGTACCCCTACCCCTCATTTTATAGGCTAGAAGGAGCTAGGGTTTTGGATGAACTCTCAGCCATGCATGGCTGGGAGTTCCAGTTAACTGACCCAAAGCTCTTCGTCCCGTCGACACCTTTCCTGTTTTTGTGCTTTGTTAGGTAAATGCGGGCTGTAGTAGGCCAGCCAACGTTCCAACTTGTGCAGTAGTAGGCCTGCCAGCGTTCCAACGCGTGCAGTAGTGGGTTAGGGCGCGTGTTACTTTTCGAAGAGGATTTTTGAAGAGGTTTCTCAACAGATGTTTTGGCAATGAAGGGCAATGAGTTGGCCTGATGCCAGGTAAGCATGTATGGTGCAATTTAGGGTTATAATAGATGCCCCCTAATGTGTGAGGTCAGAAGAGCATCTGATGGCCGAAATGCATTACCAATTCTTTACCAATCTGTACTGATATGCTGAATGAGTGAGCCCAGGAATCAGGAATCAGGAGGTGCCATCTGCAAAAAATATCAAATGTCTCACCGAGGTGGGCATACCCATGCTCGGGTTAAAATAGAACCATGGCTACCAATCAAATACACTGTAGATCCATGTCAAAGAACTATAAAGAGTAGCCGCAAACAATACACAACGGAGATACATCTCGAAATCAGAAAGATATACATAGAAAGTATCCATCTCCTAGAAGTTGATTCGGCCTGATGGCTATACTTCAGAGCTCGAGCAACAACTTCAAAGTCTTCTAAAACTCGGGTAAGAGTGTAATATGAGTGTATGACTGCACTACCCAGAGGTCTTCAACGGCTCGTCGGTTATGGACTTGATAATCTTGATGATCGGACTGAAGGCTTCAGTGATTTTGAACAAAGACTTGATTGGACGTTCAAGATGGCCGGGTATGCGGACAAGAGACATATTGCAGAGGGGCCAACTCAGGCTTAGTGACAAACTTCCCTTGGATAATAGCACGACAAGTGATAAGACTCAGACAACATATCTGTCAATCATAAGTCTACGAAGCAGGAGGCAACGCAAACTCTCCATATGTTTGGAAGAGTAACCAAACGGTGGAGGACACAACTCTATAGCGAGCAAATCTTCCTAAGGTCGTACTACATCCCCTAGTCTGATGAATCAAACGGACAGATGTGCTTTATCCAAGGGCGACTCATGATGTTGTCAATAAAGAAAATAATTTTCCCATCCTCTTTTTGGGGTATATTTGATTTTTTTTTGTTCTTTTTGTTGATTTGGAAAAAAGAATAAAGGAATATTACGTTACAATGGAGGGGTGAGTACAACAAACATACAAGCTCAAGGAACAAGGACAAGACTGATGTTCTAGGAAACAATACTCGGGAAAAATCCTCCAGTGACCAAAGGTGTTAAGACGAAGAGACAAATTGTTACTAAGCTGATGGGTAAAGGATGCAAATGCAGTTGATAGAATACACAATGGTAACGTCCTTCGTTGTAAGTTTAACGAGCCCAGAGAAGGAAAACTCGTTGATTTTTCATATTTAGAGAGTGAAAAAGCATAAAAGGAAACTCCCTTGGGGTACCTTTTTCGACAATAGTCTAGTTGGTTCGAAAAAGGGGTAAACTAGCACCAACTGGACGTCAATTCAAAACCATTTTAACGAGTGTGAAAATGACAAGATCACTCGGCGATTTTTTTCAATTTTAAGGAGTCTGAAAAAAGCTTAACTATGGACTCCGTCAAGAATATTCTTCTGGACCATTTTAACGAGTGTGAAAGAATAAGGTCACTCGGCAATCTTTTCAATTTCAGGGAGTCTGAAAAGAGCTTAACTATGGACTCCGGGGGGGTTTCTTTTTCGTAAATTTAGTCCCTCAGGCCCGAAAAAGGAATAAAAGTATACCTGAGGATATTTTTCTAAAGAATGGGAAGTCAATAGAGTATTCATTTGTTCGTACAGTTGACCGTCCGGACCGAAAAAGGGGTAAACTACCGTCGGACAAACGTGACTTCAAATTTCAGTTTAACGAGCGTGAAGGGTCACAAGATTGCTCGGCAATCTTTTCATGTTTGGAGGGTCTGAAAAGGGATTAAAAGGAGACCCGTTATGTGTTGGGAGTCCGGAGGGTAAGACAAAGAGTAAAAAAGACCCATGCAAATGAGGCTCAAACTCGTATTCAGGAAAGACTATACGGACTCCCGAGCCTACAGTGTTGTTAGAAACGGCATGGACACCATAATGCAACCAGGAACTACCTAGGGCATCCATGTTTTGGCAAGCTCTACCACCAAGTTGCGACACTTCTAGAGCAGATATGACGATTCCGTGTCACAACCGGATGGGATCGATCCTATATTGTAAAAAACGAGATGCAACAGTTGGGATGAAATCCTACCCTATATGCTCAAGTTGATTTTTGACAAAAATAAATTATGGACCGTCCATGTATTAATTTTTTTTTTTTCTAAAACTCAATGAAAATTGTCCCAATACCTGATCAAATCCCTCCCATATAACTCTTGAACCACTCAAAATGGTTTTTGGTATAAAGAAACAGATAAAGGGGCCCCAAAAAGTGACAAAAATAGGCCAAAAAGTCTATAAATAGAAGTTGGCAGCTCATTATCACCATTGCTGATTTGGAAATTGACTCTGGAGCCAAAAGTCTCCCTTTGCCAAAGATCGTGATTCCGGGAGCTACAGTGGACGAAACGGACTTCTGCTCGGACCAAGTAAGTACAAACTCCCTAATCTTGCAATTCAATACTTAATTTATTGCTTTTAAGTTGGTTTTGGGGGCGGTCGTCGACCTCCAAGAGGTCGGCCCTAGGCAAACGCGGGTTGTCCAGGGACAGCCCGCCGGTACCTGCGCGCAGAGCCAAAAAAACTGCGCGCGGGTACCCGCGACTGTCGCCTCGACAGCCCACGGGTGCCCCCCGCGCGATGGAATTTTGATTGAAAGAAGACTAAACTCCCCTTTTTTTTTCTTGTGTTTTTGGCAGGATGTATGTTCAGTGGAGAGAGAGGGAGCACGAGGCCGCCAATGAGGCAGTGGCTGCAGATCCGAATGTTATGGCCGTGCTGACGCAGTGTGACTTGGTAAAAATTTTCCTGTGTTCGTTTATGCGCGCTCAACCTAGGCTATTGAATGCCTTGATTGATTATTGGCACCCAGATGCAGAGGACTTTATGCTAGAGGGGCAATCCTTGGTGCCCACCACCGAGGATATCTACTTTTTGACGGGCCTCTCAAGGAGAGGGGAACCCGTCAACTTTCATACTTTTCCTATGGGGCCGAGCAAAGTCTCGGAATTGATAGAGGAGTACTGTGAGGCTGGGACCGATCAAAGATCTTCCTCGGTTCCTGTGAGTAGGATTACCAGCCTCGCCCTCCAGACCATTTTATCACTCATCGGGCGGATTACCGGCTCTGCAGCCGTGCATCAGGCTTCGCGTGCACAAATGAACTGTGCAATTCAGTGCATGAATCCACAATTTTTTTACTGGAGTGCCACATTACTAGCAAGCATGACAGGTCAGTTGACAGCTTGCAGACAGTGGACGCATAGGAACTTCGGGTTTGGGACCATCCTATGTTCATTTTTCTTTGAGAGAGTTCCATGTTTCAGTCCTCGGCTGACAGTACGAGGACATCTGGCTACTTTCCCCGCAATGTGCAGATGGGCAGCGTTGCTGCCGCGATAGGGTGGTGGGAGGACCACAGAGGCCTTCAATGATGACTTTTTTGCCTGGCTGTCACAGCAGATCCCAACGATTGAGGATTACCCATATGCAGGGATCGATTTTTCCAGAGATCCAGCGATACCAGTGCCTCCTGGTGAGGAGCGAGGGGAGATGGGTAAGTCTCCACTTGTACAGTTTTTTTGTTTGC
Organism: Picea engelmannii; assembly: GCA_009831015.1. Lineage (NCBI taxonomy): Eukaryota > Viridiplantae > Streptophyta > Pinopsida > Pinales > Pinaceae > Picea > Picea engelmannii. The sequence goes on along the minus strand of ML807050.1, from coordinate 151,598 downwards.
ATATGTAATTTTTATGTCTTTTTGATATATATAGCATGTTTTTGTATAACAGAGTTTTTGATGGGTGGACATTGTATTGCGTGCAGATGTGGGACCCGTGTGACCTGCCGATTTTGCTCGGAACAGGCACCGCCCACGACCAGAGGCCGCAGCTGTCGCCGCCGGGGGAGCAGCAGTGGTAGGGAACCTCCCAGTAGGGGAAGCCGAGAGGGTTCTTAGGCGGATTGAGCGAAACTTTACTGAGCTCACTTGCATAGTTCCCATGGCAGAGATAGAGGACTTGTCGCCCTCCATGCAGACTCACGTTGTGGGGGCACCTCGGACATGGGTCCGATTGTTTAGGCGTTTAGCCCAGGCTGTACATGATTATAACAGGGCCCACAGGCCTTGAGCAGACTTTTAAACTTTTTGTGCCATGAGCACCTTATTGTATATATTTTTTGAGGGCATAAGCCCAGTGACTCATTATGGTTCCCACTTGTGAGGCGCTCGTGCCCATCTATGTACTCTGAGGATTTTATGCTGTTTATATATGATTTTTATTTCTTTTCGTGTCTTATGGATTATGTGTACCAAAATGTATTTACATGTGTGTGATCGTGATCTTTTTATATGTGAGCGAGATGCCAATCTAAAATATGATTAGCTAGAGTATCTGTAATTTGATTTAGACTCCTAGGAACATGAAAATATGTAATATAATCAAAGTTGTGTTCCAAGAGACGTACCCTAAGGAATCGTCGGTGTAAAGTAGGGTCGTGCACGTGGTATATTCTGTTTAGTTGCGACACAACCAGTTGAGCGTCTAGATAGACCCGAAGATGAGAGATACCCAATGACAAAGCGTCACAAAGCAACTCAATAACTGCACTATACTCAACAACATTGTTTGTGGTGTCACCTAAACATACACCCCCGGAAGATAACAACTGGCCCTGTGGTGTGAAGATCACCCAAGCTGCGGAGGAAAGCCTCCGCGTGTGTCAACTAGCACCGTCGGCATACCCAACGAACACTTCGGATTCACTTGACATCTGCCATAATGACTAAAGATAACATCAATGACACGTCCATAACATGTTTTTAAAAGAAATGTAAAAAAGTAATAGTACAAAAACTATACATATGTTACAAAAAGTTATCCACGGTGATCGTGCTATGAGTAATACTTCTTGAGGTAGAGCCCATTTCTAGGCTCCGCCAAAGCATTCCCTTCAAAATCAACCAAATGATAAGTGCCCTTTTTTAAAACCTCTTTAATAATGAAGGGTCCGAACCACATGGGTTTAAACTTTCCTGCCCCCAGGGGGTCCTTATCTTGGTCGTAAACGAGGACAAGTTCGCCCTCCGAGAAAACCCGAGGACGAACGGACCTATCATATTGACACTTAACCTTATGTTTATGAGCTTCGTTGGCCAGGGCCGCGTCGCGACGTTGTTCATCAAGCTGCTCTAGGTGTACTAACCGTTCCTCAAGTGGAGAAGTGTCTGGCAATAACTGTACTGCCAACTTTAGAGATGGAATTTGACATTCGATGGGCAAGACTGCCTCCAGCCCGTAAACGAGTTGGAAAGGTGAGAACCCGGTTGCAGTCTTAACTGAGGTTCGGTAAGCCCATAATGTCGAGTATAACATCAAATGCCAATTTGACTTGGCTGAGTTGATGATTCACTGTAGCATCGTCTTGAGAGTTTTGTTAACAGCTTCCACCTGCCCATTGGCTTGGGGGTAGTAAGGTGAGGAATGTTCTTGCCATAACCCAAGCTTTGATGTTAACTCGAACATCATTTGGTTCTGAAAGTAACTGCCATGGTCAGTGACAATCTCTCTCAGGACGCCGAACCGTGCTATAATCTGGTTAAATAAGAAGAGAGTTGCAGTCTCTCCATCATCTTTAAACGTTGGCATAGCTTCGACCCACTTAGTGAAGTAGTCGACAGCTACGATGATATAGCGGTGCCCCCTTGCTGACGGGGGGTTGCATGTAGTGTAATCAATCCCCCACTTAGTGAAGGGACAAACTGTGATGACTGGAAACATAGGAGCTGGATGTGCCCTCATCTTCCGTGAGAAGATTTGGCACAGATGGCAGTTTTTGATCGACTTGATACAATCTTTCATAAGTGTGGGCCAGAAGTAACCTGCTTGTAAAATTTTTTGGGCTGTTGCCAACCCAGATAAGTGACCGCCACAAGCTCCTATATGACAATCGTTGAGCACGATGACGACCTCCTCATGAGTGAGACATCGACGCAAGATACAGTCTACACCTCTCCGATACAACGTATCATTGAGTATGAGATAGTTCTTGACCTGATGGCGTATCCGCCGACGCTCATCACGAGAAGCAGAGGTGGGACACTTCAAAGTCTGGAGATAGATCAGTATATCTCCGTACCAGGGGTCTGACGATTCGATAAAAAACATATCCCCCCGGATAGGCGATTCCTCAGGCACAACATCACCTGACTCAACAAGAAGTTCCAAAATAAGTTCTACGAAGACCAATGACTTATTGGACTTTTCTGAAACGAAGTCTAAGTCAAATTCTTGGAGGATTACCATCCATCTACTGATTTTTCCGCCGATAACTCATCATGTTAACATGTACTGGAATGGATTCACGACGGCAACGATGGTGGTCTTGCGAAACAGAACATAGTGACAGAACCATTGAATAGCATGAACTGCTGCCAACGCAAGTTTTTCGAGATGAGTATAATTAAGTTCCGGTCCTACGAGGCCTCGGCTTAGGTAATAGATCACGTATTCGGAAAACGAATCATCCTCCTGAACTAAAACCGTGCCTATGGTTGACTCTACGGAAGCCAGATATAATAGGAAATCCTTGTTATAATTCGATGGTCGTAGCAGAGGTGTGATTGTAAGAGCGTGTTTTAATGCATCGAAAGAGCGTTGAGCGACCTCGTCCCAGAAAAAGGGAACATCTTTCTTCAGTAAACGCATAAAGCCCTTGGTGATTTCGGCATAGTTGGCGATGAAGCATCGTAAGAAGTTCGCATTGCCTTGAAGACTTTGAAGTTGTAAGATTGTGCGTGGGGGGGGCAACTGGATTATCGCCTCCACCTTAAGAGGATCGACCATGATCCCTGTGGTTGACACTATGAAACCTAACAAACGTCCTGACGTGACGCAAAAGCTGCA
>ML807050.1:48091-64865 GCA_009831015.1 Picea engelmannii | reverse complement strand
TCTTCCCCTCGTGGAGAAGACATGGTTGTTCTCGAAAATGTCCTCCTCGAGCCAATCTCAGGTTCACCTTCTACCAGTTCTCCTTCACCAAGTTTCGACTTGGACCTGGTAAGCATTCACAAACTTTGCACAAGTAGTTAACCTGCTCTGATACCCTAATATGATCCGTCGGATCTCAACTTAGGTGCATTAAAAAAGTTTAATGAATGTGTTTATCAGATTTTCTTATTCATGAAATAACATAAATGTAATTAATTGGATGCTTATAAACTAAAATGAAAAGCAAACTGAAACAGAAAGAGAAACAGAAAATGAGAGTCACAAACAGAAGTTGATAACGGAGTTCACCCCCTTCACTGGGCTACGTCTCCGAGTCCCTCTCCAATGGGTACCGATCCAATTAATGGCTTAAAAATGGTACAAATGGTTATGGAATCTTTGCAACATCAACTTCGACAACTATAGAACAAAATGTTGTACACAAGCCTTCAAGACCACCTCTCTAAAAATTACAAAATGGACTTCAAAAGACAAAGAAGCCAAATAATATAGAGAATGGTCGACTTCAGAAAGAAACAGCATTTGCATAATCTACAACAAAACTCTCCTCTTTCCTCTGTCTCTGTCTCCTCCCGCACTGGCTGAAACCCTGAGTTATAATGCTGCAGGTTGCACGTTCAAACCCGATTCTGTTGCATTTGTTCTATCTCTGCAAGATTTCAATCACAATAGAATGATGCTTTGAATGCTAAACAAGGCTGAATCTCCTGAAACGTGGCTAGAATCATGTTGTAACAGCGTTCAGTGGGAGGATAGATCACGGGTTCGACTCGTTTATTACTCATTTTAGCAGATACAAATGAACCAAAACGTTACAGCTGAGTGTTAATCCCGCTAAACGTTCATCCACTTAAACTGTCATGTTACCACGATGTTCCATATCCCGCCACAGATCTGAACCACATGTTATAAGTAGAGCATATGCTATATCCAAATCATTGCAACAGAGTTGTACATTACTCGTTCAAATGTTATCCGCCAACTCAGAGCTGTTACAAATGCCAAAACTGAACCAAATGCCAAAACGTTGCTACAGCTGTATGTTACATCCACATCATAATGATGCAATGGATCTGAACTCTGCTATATATGTGATCTGCCAAACTGAACCACCATCCACCAATATTGCAATGACTTTATGTTATGAATGTTGACTCGCTAAACATTGCAATGGATGTGATCACCGCCAGACTAACCGCGCACCCAATGCACAACGGTTAAGAAATGTTACCGCACCATGCACTAACCGTCAGTTGTTAAGACTCGACTGTGCACCATGTCACATAACCGTCAGACTAAACTATGCACCCAAACATTACACATTTCATGTCACCACTTATCGGAATGTTACAACAAGCCATATGACATAAAACATCGCACCGCTGCACCATGCAATATGGTATAGCTGTATATGTTTCAACCAAACGTTCACATATATGTTATATCATATAATTTGATATTCCCATATGCTAGAACCGTGCACCGTTGAATGTTTAGCATATACATTGGATGGGTTTATAGCATATGCTAAATCTAGTTATAGTGACATGTGGCAAGCAACAACCCATGGTATATAGTCTAGCTTTGTTTGGTTTTCATATGTTTTTTAACCATATGTCATAACTTCGATAAAGACTATGTATGATGCTCTAACCCCCTTTTCAAAGGTGGTAAAGTCTTGATTCTTACCAAACCTGGTTTCCATTTTACCATTTTCTCTTTATCTTGGATCAGTGTAACTTTGAAGATGAATGACCCCCTGGATCAATGGTTTTCCATAGTTGACTATGGTTGACCATGTTTGATAATGTTTGACCATAGTTAACTTTGGTTCAACATGTTTGATTATGTGTAGGACTATATTTGGCTATGATTGATTTTGATACACTATGGTCTACTATGGTTGAATTTGATTGACCATGGTTTACTATGGTTGACCATGGGTGTCCATGTTGACTATGGATAACCATGTTGACCATGGTTGACAATGGATAACATAGTTGACCATGTTTTACTATGGTTATATTTGGTTGACCCAGGTTGTCTTTGGTTGACTATGGTTGGTTGTGGTTGAGCATGGTGGATGATGGTTGAACTTGGTTAACCATAGTTGACAATTTAAACTATTATTGGTCATGGTTAACTTTGGTTGACCACGTTTGAATATGGTTGAGCATGGGCATCCATGTTTGACAATGGTTGAATATGGTTGATGAAATTTAATTATGGCGGACTATGGTTGACCATGGGTGACGAGGTTGACAATGCATAACCATTTTGACTATGGTTGACCATGTTTTTCTACGGTTATATTTGGTTGACCATCATTGTCTATGGTTGAATGTGGTGGACCACAATTGACCATGGTTAACTTTGGTTGACCATGATTGACTTTGGTTTACTATAGTTAACTATGTTTGATATATAGTTGACATTGTTTTATGTTTGATTTATTATGGTTAACTTTGGTTTATTATGGTTGAATTTTTATTGACTTTGGTTTATATTTGGTTTACTATGGTTGACTTTTGTTTACTATGGGTTCACTGTGGTTGAATTTTAGAATGGTTAACCATGTTAGACTATGTTTGACCATGTATGGTTATGTTTGAGCATAATCGACTTTGGTTAGACATGGTAGATTCTATGTAACTATGTCTGACTATGATTGAATTAGTAAACCATGGTCTACTATGGTTGAATTTGGTTGATTATGGTTAACCATAGGTGTCCATGTTTACTATGGATAAGCATATTGACTATGGTTTCCAATGGATAACATGGTTGACCATGTTTTACTATGGTTATCTTTGGTTGACCAAGGTTGTCTTTAGTTGACCATGGTTGTCTATGATTGAACATGGTGGACCATGGTTGAATTAGGTTCACCATGGTTGACTAAGATTGAGTATATTAAATTATTATTAGCCATGGTTGACTTTAGTTGACCATGTTTAACTATGGTTAACTATGATTGAGTATGGGTGACCATGTTTGACTTTGGTTGAATATGGTTGACCATATTTGACTATGGTTGACTATCGTTGACCGTGTGTGACCATGGTTGACTATGGATGACTATGTTAAACTATTATTGGCCATGGTTGAATTTTGTTGACCATGTTTAACTATGGTGGACTATGGTTAACCATGGATGACCCAGTTGATTATGGATAACCATTTTGATTGTGGTTGATTATGGATGACATGGTTGACCATGTTTACTATGATTATCTTTGATTGACCATTGTTATCTATGGTTGACCATGGTTTTTTATGGTTGAAAATGGTGGGCCACAATTGATCATGGCTAACTTTGGTTGACGATTATTGACTTTGGTTTTTGATCTATAAACAGTAGGCTTATAGACTATCTATCTCACCAACATGAAACCCTCTGCAACAACTATAATTTATACTCTCTTCAAATAACAGGAAAGAATCAACCAACCACGATTCAAGTCGACCCAATGACCAACCATTCAATCACCCAAGTCAAGTTAACCAAATGAAGAGGAAGTCTACTACCCAAAATTTGAGATGGAAGTCACATCAGAGATTGAGTTGAAGTCGATTGGATGAAAGGTAAGTTAGGTTGATGGAATGTTCAGTCAACCAAGGTCTGTAAATGGACCAAATAAGGAGGACCCAGTTGAATCGAGAGGATGTACAAATGAATTCAACAGAATGTCAAAGGAATAATTTAACCTGGTGGAATGAGTCCAGTGGTAAGAAAAATAGCTAAAGGGTGAATTCAATGACCAACCATGAAGGGAAAACCTCTGAAGGTCATATTTGGAAACCTATAGTGTGGGAAAATGTTTAGAGGGAAATTTATGTAACCCACGATAAATAAAAAACATTTGGAAGTCGATTTTGATATTCGATAACATAGAAAAACTTCTGGGGTGAAATTAGTAGTGGACGACATTGTAAAATTGTGTACATGGTCCATGGATAGCTAATAAATTCACAGACAACCCCATATTTCTAAGTATGATTCATATATGATTTATTGGAAAATGGAAATTCCCCAACAAAGTCGAGAATGTGAGGCACAACCTACAGACAACTTGCGGACACCAACTAGCAACAACCTCAACTTTGGGAGTGAGAGAAAGTCCCCAATGACTCTTAAAATGAAATTATAAACCCCTAGGTAAATAGAAATGGATTGTGAAGGAGGGTCGTCGATTTCCCACTTCATAATGAATGTACATGCATAGTTAAAGAATATTTGGTCTAGCTTATTGGCTCATGGGAACCGTATCAAAGGAAGAGCAAGCTCAAAAAGTAAGTGGCACATATTTCTCTTTTCTAAAACATTATGCAGGAAACCATTAATTAAAATATAATCCATTAACCCTTCATTTAATTACAATGAAGACATTTCCACCCACATAAAATGAAATTCAAATACGACAAACACACACAGAAATCAGAATTTACCCTAGAAACCCAAACAGGAAAACCAACATTCTTTTGGCTTCATCCAGGCTCTTCATTTTTCAGCAATGGGTAAGTTATAGTCTCTCTGGTTCATCTATATTCTCCCCAGTAACATCTAGGAATCATATTTACATTGTTCAGAGAGTTCTTAGAACATATTTACATTATTCACAACCAAATAAACCCCTTCTCATTATGGGGAACATGATATAGAAGACTGAGTCGACTTGGAGGATAGATCGAAGGTAAGGTTTACCCAACACTTAAAATTACCTCCAATCCATTTCTCCTTATTTTCTTTGTTTGTTATCTTTTCTACGATGTGAAAAAAGGTCTCATGAGAGTCTCATTATATCTTGTATACAAAAATAATTTTATCGACTTTATATATCAATTCGAATTTAAAATACATTACATGCACTGGTAGATATCAATTGTGATGGCATGGGGCCCTTCACACCAACAAATTGACCTCCTTCTTCATTATTAGCCTTAAGATTTTCCTATTTTGATAGTCGATTGTTCTTGTCAAATATGATTCGGATCAGACCTCCTCATTGGGAGGATTTTGGTCCCCAAAATCTACCAAGGATAGATGAGGGAAATTGCTTGCAATTTGTTTCCTCTCATACCAATTTGCTTTCCATTCAATTTGTCCTTTGAGACCAATCTGTAACATTTATTATTGTCCTATGCGATTTTACAACACCTTGTGTTGTAGAACTGTCTCTTCCTTCAATTCCTCAAGACCATGAGATGCAAGGTCTTCCACAATAGGAAGAATCTGGTGTTCTTCCTCCTCACCCAGCATGGAAGGTTCAAACAACTTCAAATTTTCCATGTTCTCCACTGAAATGATCTACATATAAGGTAGAATTTTTATCATGAAGGCGTTCTCATTCACCTGCTCAATGATCTCAAATGGATCATATCTAAGGGGCTTGAGTTTCTTTTCTACTCTTTTCAGTCATTCCTTATAGAGATAGAGCCACACCTTGTCTCCAACATGAAATTTATGATCCTCACAGTGTTGATCATGACTGACTTTGTAAAATTTTTGTCTCTTATCAAGCTACTCCTGAACCCTTAGCTGTATATTCTTGATATTATCCATGAATGTGCTTGCCTTCTGTCCATCTCCTTGTAGAAATGATTCTTCCTTCTGATGTTCATAAGAAATGTCAAATGGTGGAGGTAAATAACCAAAAAAATTATCGAAAGGAAACTTATTGGTGGAAGAATGGAGTGTTGCTATGTTGTAGGAGTGTTGAATATAGACTAGTTGTTCATCCAAAGTCTTTGGATATTTATTGTTGTAACCTCTCAACAACTGCAACGACATTCTATTAACAACCTCAGTTTTTCCATTAGTTTGAGGATGGAAGGAAGTGGAGTACTTCAACTTGGTATCGATTCTCTCCCAAAGTGTTGTCCAAAATATTCCCAAGAACTTGTTTTCTCGACCAGATATGATGGAGCTTGGAAATCCGAAATGTACCCAGACATGGATGAAGAAATTTTAGTTGCCTCTCGTATAGATATTTTATTCTTACAAGGAATGAGAAAAAACAATTTTCTGAAATAGTTTACCACAACGAACAATCAGTCATGGCCTCTATGAGTCATAGGAAAACCTCCAACAAAATCCATGTAGATGCTCTCCCAAGGTATGTCCACTAGAAATGGTTGTAGATTTTAAACTTGTACAATATTTTACTGCAAACATATTTTCAATAAAATAACAGAAAGGATACAATGGTAAATACACACATTACACATAGTTTTTTCCCCTAGAAACCCAAACTAGGAAAACCAACATATTCTATATTCATTCATAGTGATACATTCTTTACAATACAATATACATATAGAATCCAACGACATCCAAAACCATAACCCAATGACCTATATTAGTCAACAACCCTAATTCCTTAACCGAAAATAGAAAACCATTGGCAAAAACCTTGTGCCGAAAAAACGCCCAACAATGGACATGAAAATCGAGGTGACATGAAAAACGAGGGAAAAAATGTAACACATTTCCCAAGGAATTTTTTTTTCTCAAAGGTCATTGCCCCCGAACCCCCGCATAGGGGGAATATTTCCCCCCTGCAATCCCCAAAGGGGGGGCCTGACATCCCCCCCTCAAACCTCCAACGCGCCCGACAAAGAATATAACACATACTCAACATTCTCCCACTTGTTGTTTTATTTGCATACAGGGGGTTACAAGGTTACATAGTCAACACTCCAGGGCAACAATGCCCATGGATTCTCTACACCAAGAGAACTTCTCAGTGCTCACAGATTTTTTTAATGAATCTGAAGTATTCTTCAAAGTGTCCACCTTCATCAAGAACACTTTCTTTTATTCAACCATGTCTCTCACAAAGTGATATTGAATATCAATATGCTTTGTCTTTGAATGATAGGCCAGGTTCTTGGCCAGAAAAACTATACTATGGTTGTCACAATCTATTCTTACAGCTTTTTGTACCAACCCAATACTTGAACACAATCTTTGTAACCATACTGCTTCCTTACTTGCATGAGTGGCTTCCATGTATTCAACCTTTGTAGTTGAAAGTTCCACTACATCCCATCTTTTGCTCATCCAACTGATTGCTCCTCCAAATAGGTTAAACACATACCCTCTTGTAGACCTCCTACGATCCATATCTCTATCCCAACATGCATCCACAAAGCCATGTATTTTCAACACTCAGTCCAATCCCAATCTTACTTGGTAGCACAATCCATAGCTAGCAGTTCCACGCAAATACCTGAAAACCCTTTTTATTGATGTCCAATGCTCCTTCCCTGGTTTTGACATATACCTACTCAAAACTCCCACTGCATGTGCAATGTCCAGTCTAGTACATACCATTGCATACATCAAACTACCAACTGCACTCACATATGGAACACGAGACATGTCCTCCTCCTCTTCTTGTGTCTTGGGACACTGAACCGCAGATAACTTTACACCAACAAGAATAGGGACCTTGACTGATTTATATTCCTTCATATTAAACCTCTACAATATTGTCTCGACATATTTTCTCTAATTTAACCAGAGTTTCCTCTTTTTCCCATCTCTTTTAATTTCCATGCCCAAAATGAAATTTGCAGCACCGAGATCATTCATGTCAAATTTAGAGGACAACTGATTTTTCACATCCTGGATAATCTCCTTGTTGTTTCCTATCAGCAACATGTCATCCACATACAAGACCAAAAAATCAAATGATCACCAATTAATTTAAAATACACACAATGATCCTCTTTGCTTCTTCTGAAGCCAAGTCCCGGCATATAAGTATCAAATTTTTTCTACCACATCCTTGGTGATTGTTTTAAACAATACATGGACTTTTTCAACTTGCATACTAGCTCCTTCTTTCCCTTCACAAGAAATCCTTATAGATGCTTCATATAGATTTCTTCTTCCAGATCCCCATGTAGGAATGTTGTCTTCACATCCATATGTTATACTTCAAAATAAAATGCAGCAGCAACAAATAAAAAAAATATTTTAAAAATTAACTTGGAAACAAGAGAAAAAATATCACGAAAATCAATTCCCTTAACCTGGGAATAACCCTTTTCTACTAACCGAGCTTTGTGTTTCTCCACTTTTCCTTCTGCATTCATATTCGTTTTAAATACCCATTTGTTTCCAATGGTATTTCTTCCAGTTGGAAACTCCACTAGATCCCAAGCCTCATTCTTATCCAAGGATGTCATTTCTTCATCCATGGCCTTTTTCCAGAGTTTTTCATCCTTTAATTCCACTACCTCCCTAACAGTTCTAGGATCATCATCAGTAATAGACAAAGCAAAATTTGAACAAAAATCATATGGAGTATACCTTTCCGGTAGCCTTCTTTCTCGAATTGATCTCCTCAATACTGGAGTATGAGGATCTTCTTCTTCTGTAGAGTTCGATTCATCATCCTTTAAATCAAACTCTATTTTCTCTAGTTCTTCCTTACTTGGTAGGACTTCCTGTTTAACAACATCCTTCATTTCTCTAAATACCACATCTCATCTATACACAAAATTATTAGTTTCTAGTTTCCAAATATTATAACCTTTGAGACCATTTTTATACCTAATAAAGATACACTTTTCAACCTTCTTATCTAACTTACTCATGTTTTCCTTTGGAACATGAACATAGGGCTCACATCCAAACACCTTGAGATGTGTGAGAGAAGGATTCTTACCATTCCATACCTCTTGTGGACTCTTGTCATCCAACACTGATGAAAGTGATCTTTTGACCAAGTAACATGCAGTACCCACTACCTCTGCCCATAATTCTTTCCCTAACCCAACACCACTGATCATGCACCTTGCTTTTTCCATCAGTGTCCTATTCATCCTTTCTGCAATTCCATTCTTCCGAGGTGTATATAGAGTAGTATTCTTCCTTTATATACCACACTTCCTATAGAATTCTTCAAAATCATTCCCGCGGGACTCTCCGCCATTATCTATCCTCAACACCTTAATTATTTTCTCTATTTGATTCTCAACAAGAGCCTTAAACTCTTTAAACCTATCAAAGACTTCATATTTATTCTTGAGGAAATATATCCAAGTATTCCTCGAGAATTCATCTATAAATGAGACATAGTACACATATTTTCCCAATGATGGAACTGACATAGGTCCAAACACATCACTGTGAACTAGCTGTAAAATTTGTTCTGCCCTCATTGCACCAGAGGAGAATCTTACTTGATTATGCTTCCCATATACACAATTTTCACATAAATCAAAATACAAAGAGCAGTTAGACATACTTTCAACCATACCTTTACAATGTAGCAGTCGAAGACCCTTCTCTCTGATATGCCCCAGTCTTTGATGCCACAACATAAATTTTTTTCCAGAAATTGTAGAAATTATTTCTTCTTCAACTCCAATACCAGGAACGATGGAACTATTACACCCATCAATAACAATGCTTCATTTCATCTTATACATAGTTCCAAACTGAACTCCCTTCAACAACACCATTGCTCCTCGAACCATCCTACAAGTTTCCTTTTCAAATATTGTTTTTACCCCTGCATCGTCCATTTTTCTTACAAAAATTAAATTTTTGGCCAATCCCGGGATGTGTAGAACACCAAGTAGTGTTCTAATCCTTCCATATATGAGCCTCAACTTGAATTTTCCTCGAACTATGATTCATGTTGTCAAGTCATCACCTAGGAAAACATTACCTCCATCATACCTTTCATATTCATAACACCACTCCCTACGGGAAGTCATATGAAAGGATGCACCTGAGTCAACCAACCATGCCTCATGATCTGCATGTGTGCTTGAAGAATCCAAGTACACATCCCCTCCTTCTTCCTTGGAGTTGTTTTCTTCTGTAGAAGGAGATTCTTCATATCCCTTCTTTTTCTCAACTTTGAATCTACACTGCTTCTTGTAGTGCCCTTCTTTTCCACATATCAAACATACCTTTACAAAATTTTCGGGAGATTTAGATCTACCCTCAGACTTAGATCTCCCACTTGAGGACTTAGATCTATTTATTTCCTGGGAGTGTCCTCTTGAAAATAATGCATCTGTGTTCTGTCCTTCCATGTCATTATGTCTCATCTCCTCCGACAATAACGATGAGACCACTTCATCAAAATTCAAGGAAGTTGTATTACTACCTATGACCACAACCATACTATCCCATGAGTCTGTTAAAGAGCACAATAAACTGATACACTTATCTTCATCTAAAATTTTAATCTCAACATATACTCACTGACTTACCACAGTATTGAATGCGTTCAAGTTATCTACCATCGAGTCTCCATCTCTCATCCTCAGGTTATACAACTTCTTTCTCAGGAATAGTTTATTTAATATGGACTTACGCTGATACAACTTCCCCAACTTATCCCATAAATTCTTGGTTGTAGCTTCCTCTGACACATTCAGTAATATTGAATCTAAGAGACATAATTAGATTGTGCTCTTTGCCTTCTAATACAACTTTTTCCAGTCATTTGTTGAAGTTCTCATAGGTGTAGTACCTAGATCCACCGTTATCCACTGATCTCTGTCCACCAAAAGATATTCCATCTTGATCTTCCACAACTCAAAACTTTTCCCATTAAACTTCTCAATCTCCATTTTCGAACTGCTCGCCATTTATTTTCACCTGAAAAATAAATATCACAAATCTCCCACTGTAACAAGGCTTATCACAGTCCCAAGCGAAACCTTGGACTACAAAGGAGTCCCCCTGAAGCCAAAAAATCTCTGATACCAAATGTAGATTTCAACCTTGTACAATATTTTGCTGCAAACAAATTTTCAATAAAAGAGCATAAAAGATACAATGGCAAGTACACACATTACACAAAGATTTTTCCCCTGGAAACCAAAACCGGGAAAACCAACATATTCTATATTCATTCATAGTGATACATTGTTTACAATACAATATACATATAGGATCTTGCAACATCCAAAACCCTAACCCAATGACCTGGATTAGTTAACAACCATAATCTCTTAACTAGAAATAGAAAACCATCGGCAAAAACCATATGCCAAAAAACCTCCCAACAATGGACAAATCGAGGTGACACGAAAAACGAGGCAAAAAATGTGACATGTTGCTCAAGGAAAAAAAATTCTTGGGGGCGCTACCCCTGAACCCACTCACACCCAGCGCAATGTAGCAAGCACTAGAGATAGATGTGCAAAGAATATAACACATACCCAACAATGGTATGTACAAACCAATTTTTCAGTTGCTTGGTTGGCTAGTGCTGCAAAGAATGCAGCCTCTAACAAACTTTTCCATCTTCTCCTGCATCTTTTCCCAATACACATATTGTGGAAAATTCGCCACTGTCTTTGTCACACCAAAATTCCCTGCAACTCTAAAAGTATGTGCTTCTCTCATCAATTGAAATCTTTTATCTCATTGTATGCACAGTGTGTCTATCTTGTACAACAACCCATCTTGGAGGTGGTATTTGTTTCCTTCCATGAAAACGAACAACCCCTTGTTCAGTTTCTTGTAGACTCTTATGAAATATTCATATCCCTCATAATATTCACTCACAAGTTCATGATTGAAAGGCCCAATTTGCATTATCATCCAATTGTTTCAATCTTCTTTAGTGGTGGTCAAGAGAGCATGTCTACTAGTCTATTTTTGGATCCTTTCTTGTACCTACTTAGTAAATGGAATTGCTACAAGAATCCTAACCACTTGTAATGCCTCACTTGTTGTCTCTCTTGCTCTGAATCTATAGATATTAAAGGGGTTAATTATCTATGTGTATGCTGGTCTCTTTCCCTAAGAGGTAATGCTTCCACTTATTCACTGCTTGTACAATCACAAAGAGATCATTATCATATGTGGGGTAGTCAAGCACTACTCCATGAAACAACTTTGAATGGTAGCACACAAGAATTCCTCCTTGCATGAGTACTAATCTTAATGTATATCCACTAGCATCATTCTCTGGCTCAAAATTTCATTGCAAATTTGGCATGGCTAACACTAGAGCATCACTGATTTTCTTCTTCAATTCTTCAAATGCTCTTTATTGTGTCTTGCCCAAATGAAATCTATTTCCTTTGGCAGTCATGGCATGCAATGAAACTACTATTGTCGAGAAGTTTACAACTAAATTTCTTAGATACTAAGTTGCTCCCATGAAATTCCCAACCTCTATCACAATGGTGGGCATAAGCCATTGGGTGATGGCTACAATCCTCTATTGATCTACCCTAATCTATCCTCTTCAAATCATGTGTCCAAGATATATGAAGGAAGTCTTTTTGAACTCACATTTCTACAAGTTTGAAGTCAATTGATTCTTCCTCAAGGTCTCTAGTACCTGTGTCACATGTGAGAAGTGCTCTTGCCAAGTATTACTAAATATTAGTATGTCATGTTGGTATACTATTACAAAAAGTCAATGAATGTATGTAGCACATCATTCATTAGTTGCATAAACATTGTAGGTGCATTACATAATCCAAAAGGAATTACCAACCACTCGTACAAAACTTGAATTTTTTTTAACGTTGTCTTCCACATGTCTTCTACTTTGATCATCACTTGGTGGTAACTTTATTTGAGGTCCAACTTAGTGAAGAATTTGGATTTTTGTAGTTGATCCAACAAGTCATCAATCCTTGGAAAAGGATATCTATTCTTGATGGTGATATTATTCAGGGCACGATATTCAATGCACATTCTCCAACTTCCATCTTTCTTTGGCACCATGATGATGGGTGAACTGCATGGAGATGTATTGGGTCTAATGACTCATTGATCCAACAACTACGACAACTTATTATTTATTTCATCTGCTTCAATTACATACTTCCTATAAAGTCCAATGTTAGGCAGTGGTGACTCAGGAAACAACTGAATATCGTGTTCAACCTCCCTCATGGGTGGAATTCCCTGAGGCTCTCAAAACACTTCCTTAAAGGACTCAATCAACTGTTTTAGTTGTTGACGCTTCTTTCCAGTAGATCCTTGTTGTGGAATCCCCTTCTCTTCAACTACCTAAGTAATAAACGATTTGTTATGCCAATATAGTTAAACCATCTTAAAATATTTGGTGTCTCTACTTCTAGAGAATCCCATATCCAAAATAAAATTTATTGTATCATCATCCACCTTCTTAGTAGATGTATTTTCCCAATTCTCCCTAACCCTACTTTCTATTCTCTTAACTTCATCCTTGACCAAGGATAAAAATTGTTTCTTGTAACACTTTGTTTCCTCCATGACATCCCTTTTGGCGAAATTTTCCATTTGATGCTCACTATTTTCAATTGGGCCTTAGAAGCCTTGAGATCTACCTCTTTTTATGGCACTAGTCATGCCTATTATAGGCTTCCCTTCATGGAAGTTGTGATTCATATACATGGAGATATTCATTTTTTTTTGGTTTCCAAAGGCACTGATTGAATGAATACTAGTAGAAATGGGTTCTTCAAGCCCATCGTTGATGATGAGTCTCACTCTCTCAACATTGGAGTTCAAATATAAATTTAAATGTGCCTTGAACAAGATAAACATATGTCAATGAGAAGGATATGCAGACCCTCCCGGGCCCTTCTAAGAGAATATAGATCCACTCAAGGAT
Organism: Picea engelmannii; assembly: GCA_009831015.1. Taxonomy (NCBI): domain Eukaryota; kingdom Viridiplantae; phylum Streptophyta; class Pinopsida; order Pinales; family Pinaceae; genus Picea; species Picea engelmannii. Next base: position 51,210 of record ML807050.1, on the reverse strand, counting down.
AAGTAGGCCCCTAGTCTTGATAATGTTCGATGAAGTCCAATATTAGACTGAAAATACATAAAAATCATAGAGACAACATAGAAAAATCACATAATTAACTAACCTCCCTTTCTTTCCCTAAGATCTACAAGAATTCCCCTTTAGCTTGTCAATTATTTTCATGGTGTTTTTTAGACCCCATCCATTCATATTCATCATTTGATTAGGATAGGATTTAATGCTCATGCGATGTGGTGAATAAAAATACACATAGGAGAGTTGAGTTATAATGTTTTGTTTCCCTTCTCCCTCATTCACAAAACTTTCCATCATGGGATTTTTTTCCACCTATCAATTGGATTGGCATGCATCAAATCTAACCAATGAATTCACCCCTGACACCCAATATGGGGTCTCTATATCCAAGCCCTATATACAAAGGAAATCCTCTTTTAGGTTGTTTGAAGTCATTGGCTATTCTATTTTCTAGGTGATTTGCTTTACGCTTATCATAGAAGCCAACCTCTAATTAATTTTCAACTTTTCTAATATAGCTCCATTTAGCAGTCTTTTGAGACAATTCACTAATATGAGTGAGTCCCCTTCAACCATCATTTTCTCATATATTTGAGATATACCAATATGGAGGCCCCCTTCTAGAGATGCCAAATCAACTGCATTGTTTGTATGGGTTCCTAGGAACTCAATATACACCCATAGGAATTTTCCATAGGAGTCCCTAAAAACAAATCATATTCCAACACGCCCTAGAATATTTCTATTTGAGGCTCAATTGAAGATAATTTTTATAAATTCAAATGGAGGAGGGGATCAAAGTTCTAGATATTGGGATTTGAGAGGGGAAGATGAATATTTTTCCTAGAGGATTCTAGTGTCAATGTCCTAAGTGTAGAGGATTCTCTACTCCTGAAATTTACATTTTCTTATTTATTATAACCAAGAAGATGATCAAACAATTTATTTTATATGTTGGGAGATATTCCTCCATAGTTTATCCACTCCTCACTATTTATCTTTGAAGATACGATGATTTCATTCCCTCCATATTCCCCAAAGGGGAAATCCTGGAAACAATTTCCATATTTTGTTTAAGATCAATTTCTCGAAGAGGGAGGACCACCATTCTTTTATGATTTCAAGGATATCACTCTTTCTTATGTCTGCTTTCTTAAAGGTTTTTGCACATCTCTCCCACATGATCTCAACTTGTTTTCATTGATTGAATATATGTTATTTTGATTCTTCTTCTTGATTATATGTGGCATATTGATGGTCCCTCAAATACCTTTGTTTGAATTTTGTCATAGGTCATAACCATTATTTTAGACAATAGATAGAGGAAGGTGGATATTTTTGGCCATAACCCGAGGGTATAAATTTACTTCCATATCGAAGAATTATCAAGGTATTTGTGCCTTTGTTTCAACTCATAATCCTCTTTGACAAAAAATGTTATTCCTCCTATCTGGCTCGTTTGAGGATGTCTTGTCCATGCTTGAATCATATTCTTGTATTCTTTAGTTCTTCCTCCAAGAGAGATAAATCCTCTTGGGATATGAAAGGGGCCATGTATCTTGTGATTTCCAAGTGCACCATCCTTCGAGGTCTACTTCCTGACTATCCTCCTAGTATTGAATGAAAAAATGCTAGTTCAAAGAGTGGAAGAACTCCTTGGTTTGTATGAGGGTGGCCTTCCCACTCAAATTTTACTGTTTCTACCATGAATCATTCCAACAGAGTGTAGAATTCCTTTCTCTAGAAATAGTTATTTTGGACTAAACTTTTGTACCTTGATACATTTCTCCATATCAATGAGCTTGGCATGAGTCCATCCATTCTTATTAAATCTTACTCCTCTACCTCGGACCTTAAATATTTCTGATGCAATGTTTGACTCCATAATTATGCCTTATTGTTTAGCCATCACCACCAGGATTTCCAAGCCAACAAATTACTTAGAGATGGAAGATCCCTTATCCCTATCCCTCCTACACTTTTTTCGAAGGAACATTTTGTCCTAGACCACTAAGGCCCATTTTCTTTTCATTTTTATTCCTCCCCAAAGAAAGGATATTTGGTTACCTTTATGGATTTGAGAATATTGGATGGTGCTGCCAAAACTGACAAAAGGTATAGAGGCATGGAATGTAGAACGTATATGAGCAAGGTTACTCTCCCTTGGATGTTAAGAGATTTAAAAGTCTAGGAAATGAGTTTATGATCCAACTTGGAAATAAGATATTCCCATGAGATTTTTCTCATCATGTTTTGAATGAGTGGAAATTCAAGGTACTTTGAGGGAAGAGTGCATTTTTGGAAGCATAATATTCATACAATATTGTGTTGAGAGATCAGAGGGTTATCAAAGAAAAAGATTAGATATTTTTGTTTATTATTGACAGTACTAAAGGATAATAAAAAGGAATATAGAATCACTTTTAGAGAAGATGATTCCTTGGTTGAAGGATGATCCATAAGTAGCATGCTATCCAAAAATTGAAAATGGAAGAGGGGATATACGTTATTGATGATATGAAGACCTTGATTTCCATTATAAATTTCTTGATGTGGACTTCTCCCATTCCATTCTACAATAAGGATAAATAAGAAAGGAAACAAATGATCTCATTGTTTAATTCCTTGAGAAAGGTTGAAGGGGGAAGAAGGGGATCCATTGAATAAGATAGAGAAAAAAAGATGAAGAGATCAATTTTTTAACCAACAAATCTAGGATAGACTGAATCTGAAAGTAGTTAGGATTGGAACTAAAAAATACAAATTTAGATTATCAAAGGCTTTGGACATATCAAGCTTCATTAACATACCTGATTTTTTGTCAATTTTAAGGAGTGTATATTTGCATGTGCTACAATGATCCCGTCTAGTATCCAATGCCCTTCAATGTGTCCTCCCTACTCATAAAAGGTGATATGCGACCATGATATGATTTAGTCTAATCTCAATGACTTTTGAGATGATTTTATAGATCACATTACACATTGAAATTAATTTTAATTTATATGGAGTGGTATCTCAATCTTGTTTGGGAATGAGAATAAGGAAGGTAGATTTGAAAGCCTAAAAAATTCCTTGTGTAGCTCTAGCGTTTTCAACTACCC
>ML807049.1:299429-323028 GCA_009831015.1 Picea engelmannii | reverse complement strand
ATAATCATTAAAACAAATGCATCGACCAGCGAACAGGTGAATCACCAGTTCTACGTGCCACTTATCCGAGTCAGAACCAACACCTCATATGATAACAACGTGCCAAGTGTTAAGCTTTAAAATCAACGCAGTACCAGCATTAAATATCGATTTAACATGCCAATTCCACCATTCATTCAATTGCTTAATCACAGGGTTTAACGCTAATACATAGCTCGGGATCAAATAATATTCAACGTATAATCCAATTTTGCAAAAATAGTATGCCAAATATCAATTTGAGCATGATTAACTTATGCGCCTTGAAACCATTGCTCCATACCTTGTAAACTTGTCAATACATTTGGTGCATATTATATATGTCTATATTCCAAAGCTTTAGAACCATACAATCAAAATTCCTTCATATAATAATTGAGTAAAAGTCCAAGGCAAGGATAAAAACCATATGACCAAATCCATTATAATTCTCATAAGACCAGAACAAGAACGATAACTTTTCATGCCAAGGTTTAACAAAAATACATCCAAATATGCAATCAAGGTAGGATAATGCTCAAGAATATAAGTTTAATACAACATTTAGCAATTAGATGATAAACCAGTGATCGAGCATTAACCAAAAACGACGACAATCTAATCAACGAAAAGAAGTGTTTTCACACTTGCAGTTGTGAAAACTAAAACGAAATTGAATTGTGATGGTCGTAAAGATAAGACGAATGTCGATTAGCATAAAGTGACAGTGATTTGTCATGATACCGCAAGGGGTGTAGGCAGCTTTTTGAGAGCAATCAAAAAAATGGGTTGGCTTCCAACAATCCTCTACTTCGATCCTTAATGGTTGTCCATCAAGAATAAATCACTCGCTATCAGGATCCAAATAGCCCACCAACATTTCCAACAACCACACTTGGGCCCTCATTCCTTTAAGAGCCCAAAACTTGTATAAACCAAATCTTTTTAGAGAGGCTTGAGCCACCGAATCTTGATCCACTGTTGCATCTACCTCCTTGTGCTCTTGCTCTCTCCATTCCAACACCATCCTGCGAAAAACCAAATCATTTTTGAGTTAGAAACATCTTTTTTTTCCATTTGTGCATGTATACGCGGTTTATTTACAAATAGTCACGGGTAGTGCCTACTATATGCCCCCTGTAGTTCACACAGGGGAATATAACTAGTCGTATACATGACCTATGCAGGGAAACCCACGTATACCGAAAAACCCAATTTGTGCCCTCAAAAACTAACAAAATAGAACCTAACTCAAAATTGTAAACCACTGAAATTAAAGAGGAAGGGATGAAGTTATACTTAGTCCAGATGGTGCATGATTCAGTTGCCTATTGCTCCCGTGATCGTCGTTTGAATTCTGGAGGTGTTTTAGTCCAAATTACACTATTTGGGTAAAAATGAAAATGATACAGTAAATTTTGATTTTATTACTATTTATAAGCCATTTTTTACCCACTTGATATAGTTTTATGCTATTGTTTTGCCTAATGGACTAATTCAAAAATGGTTTTAAGATGGTTTTGTAGTTTCGACTCAATTGTCTTGCGGATTTCAATGTCATGGTTGGTCATTCATCTCCTCAGGTAGGTACATTCATAACCTAGCATATAATATAGGCACCTACTCTATCGTGCATTCTCTACATTATCCTTCATCTACCATTTTTTAAGCCTTAGGTACGAACCCATTTATTACGATGCATAAGCCTTCATCTGCTATTAATAACGTCATTAATAAATGGTAGATACTTACCAAACATGGGTACCCTAGTTAGAACCTCTTTGTCATTTGGTGCCCATGCCGTGTGTTGGCCCTTGACCAAGTTTTGAGGAACACTTTGTCATATTTGACCATTTTTGGGACTTCGACAACCTGTCAAAGATGGAGCACAAGGAGAAGCAGAGATCGTGGAAGCTAGACCCCCTTTTTTGGGTATTTGGGGATAATGTAACAGGACCGGGATGTTAGCCCATGGGTTTACCCATGTTTAGGCCCCTTTTTGTAATGTATAAGTATAAGTCTAGGCTATGTAATAAGGGACCCTTTTGAGGAAACTTGAGAAGTGGCTTAGTGCTAAGAGATGATATGTGTGATATACTTGCAGAGCTAAGTGAAAGTATTGTAAGTGCTGAGTGCACGGATTGTAAGAAGGTTTTATGCTTAGAGCTACTTGGGTAAGGAGGATCTAGAGAGCTGGGCAGATCCCCTTTCCTGTGCAGAGTAGGTTCTGAGGCTCTATGCTTGTAACTGATTGCCCAATAATAATAAAGAAGAAGAGTTGGTGGATGTAGCCCTAGGGTGGGGGTGAACTAGGTAAATCTATGTGTCATGCTTTGTGTTGTTACTTACTTGTGTTTTCCCTCTCTTGCTAAGTGCTATGACATGTTTAGATAGATTTACTTATTCTTTGTGCTTATTAGATGTGTATAGATGATAGATTTGATGTGTATGAAGTTGATAAGTGCTTGGTCTACTAGATATGGTCCGTTGTATGCTGCTAAGTGCTGAATCATCTTAGATCTAAGTATATATTGCAATGCTCTGTGTTATCTGTGGAGTGAGATAAGGGTTAATTCTAGATGAACTATTGATGCTAAGTGTTTTGTTAAGTGTGTAATCACAGATCTGGATCCTAGCTAAGGTTGTAGACACCTGAGTCCTGCAATCACCCTTGCCTCTACCTCGGGTGAGACTTCATCTGCTTCTGAGGTGTTACTGAAAGAGCTGATAGTTAGGGTTTTTTTGGTGCGTTGTTGTAGCGTTGAACCCTGGCTCTGCCCCTATCCCAACAAATGGTTCCATTGCCAGGACCTGAAACTGTGATTGCTAGGAACTAAGGAAGAAGAAGCTTTGTGCAAATATTCATCCCGAACTTGTGGAAACTTTGTGCGTAGATCTGTCGCTCTGATGCGAAGTACTCTAGTCGGCCTACGAAGATTTTTGCTGAGGAAAAGAAGCTAGATCTGAAGAAAAGAGGTAATATCTGTAAGCTTTGTGCTCTGATAAAGGTAATAATAGTGAAATGTTTTAGATCTGGAAGCTTTGTGATCAATAAGTGGAAATTTTTGTTTCTGAAGCATGAATTTAGGTATGCTTGATAGATTTTGTCCTAGCTTGAAAACTAGGGCATTGTTAGATGAAAGAACATTTGATATGAATAGATCTAATAAGAATAATGAAATATATGTTATACCTATATTTGAAGACTACCAGGAAGAAGGATAGAAAATTAAGTAAGAAAAAGGCGAAGATTGCAAAGTTACAAGAGATCCTAGGTGGAACACTGCAGAAGGAAAAATCACAGGAATTGAACTTCGCAAAGATATCAGAACATCCACATATGGCACTTCATCGTGGTGAAGAAATCTAGCCATTGGACCAATATACCTGTTCGAATTCTGCCCCGAATTAATAGAAAAGCATTGAAGTATCACCACCAGACCATTGGACCTCACCATAATGGACAGATCTATGATAATGGAAGCTTCATACCCATTGCAAGCAGACTGTTGATGAATTTTCTATTTAGCTCGTCGCGCTGTGCCCAAAGAAAACTTTTTCCAACTGAAAATTCGAAGCCCACAGAACTAGTGATTGTATACAGTGATCATTGCAAGCAGATTGTTCATCCTAGTGCAGTATCTGAGATCATCATGCCTCGATTATCTTTTTCAAGTGCGTATGTCCGACAAGCTCACTACAGTTGAGGAATCCATCACAGAGGTCCTTCTCGATTTAATGACTGAGAGAGTCATGTCAGAAAGAGGAATATCCACCGGATTCCAAGCATCATTGATGAGAGGAGTGCAAGCCTCCCCGTCAACTGCTTGAGAAGGAGCATCTCGAGCCGACACGGAAAGGAGAACTAAGCATAAATATGACATAGCCAATGCAAAGTTAGTGCCATCCATCCTACCAGATTACATACCCCCTCTGAGAGGTGATATTAATAGGGAAAGTGTCCCTAGAGACTTTGAATACACCCTAGTCACTTCATATCTACCGAAAGGAGTACACACCTACTGCACAGATCAAGACAAGGTTACAACGTTGAAGTTTTGCGACTTCAACCTGGGGGACTATAAGGCTTACAACATGCTCGCCCCATATAAGTACTTGACAAGAACTAAGAGAAATAATTCAAAGATCATCCCTCAACAATGGACGATGAACCTCGCACAGTCTAATTTTCTCAACGTTATGAAAATACCACACTTCGACAGACACCAGGAGGTGAATGCTTGTGTAAAATTGTTGCTAGCAAGTTACCACAGAGGATACCCATGGTTAAAGTGTCGCATAACTGTTGATATGACACTGATCAATAGGATCATCGGGCTTAGCATGCAGGGCCCTGATCCCCAGGATTACTACCCTGGAAAGACCTCGGACCACGCTCTTTCACAGAAGATTAAAGAAGCTTATGGAAATGTTGAGAAGGGAACGTGAGGCTACAAGGTAGCCTCTATCGAAAGTGGCGCAGTGCGCCTCACATGTAAATTAATCGCAGGAAATATGGTACGTAAGAATCGACCTACACAAGTATCAGGATTCATAGTTGACCTCGTAGGAAAATGCACATAGGGACTATAGATGAACTGGGCAAAGTACCTGGTAAACCAGCTAGAGATTGACTATAGAGAAGCCCAAGATTAGGGGCATGAATTCCATTTTAGCTAGCTTCTAATACTGATCACTTTTGTTGCATGGGAGCTACCGGAAGGCTCAACCTTCCCAGACCTCGACCCCTTTGAGCCACTAGCTGCAAAGTTTAGTACATTGTGGTACTCGACCGATATGAATAAGCAATGGCAATCGAATGCATTTTCCACATGTATTATAACCAATTGAAAGCAGCCATAGGGGGTGAACCTCGCATAACCCCAAACATTTTACAAAGGTTCCGACCTCTAATAAAGTTCAGCGTGGACCACCACTTTATATACCTAACTCCACGTGCCGATGAGCACCAGGAACAACTTCAGTCGTATTATAAGATGATAGAAGAATACCTAGAAGAGATCACCAAGGAATGGTCGATGGACTTCCTTGTTGCAGCATATCCAGTGGACATTTCAAACATCAACAACCCAAAAGCTTCACAGGACACACTTGGGCCCAATAAGACAAAGAAGATGAAGAAGCCTGAAGAGGTTCAGGATGTAGATAGCATATCTGTAAGGACAAATTCCATCACACCAGATCAAGGAGGTAATGGAAAAGACCTAGAGGAAGTCGAATAGAGAATAGAATACAAAGTCAAAGTTATAAAGAAGAGAAAAGGGTCACCTCCGAAGTCTCCCTCTCGGAAGAAATCGAAAGAAACCATAACTAATATGCAAACCACACTCACTCCGGATGACTTTAGTTTCCTCCTCACAACTATGAATGAAGCCATAGAAGAGATAACCGAAAAGAAGTAAGCGAAGCAGGAGCAGATATATAACAAGATTGAAATTGGGCTCCAAGAAGTGTAGCAGGCACTCTAGTCTAGCCGCACAATCTCTACTGCGCCTCTACCAGAAGGAACAATAGAAGTGGGAGAAGAATTAACTCAACTCCATAAGATTGTTGATACATTCGAAGTACACCTTCGAAATGCACAGGAAGAAAAAGTGCAGGTTACTCAGGCCTTAAAGAAAGTACAAGAGGAAATCATAGAACAACGTTGAGCCATGCAACAAGACAAGGATGCTCTCCAAGCAAAATTTGAAGAAGATAGAGCGAAGATCCAAAAGGAGAAAGAGAAATTGCTCGTGAAGAAGATTGGGATGGAGGAAGCAGTTAACTGAGCATTCCGCTCCATCACTATCTTAGAACAAAAGAGAGAAGAACCTTTCAAACGTCAAGTGATGAAGCCTGTTGAATTTATTCAGCAGCTTCAACAAAGGGTCATGGAATTAGAGCTTCAAACTATACCAAGTACGCCGCAAGAAGTGCGCGACCAATGCTAATTGAATGCTTAGAGCGCAGTCGAGAGGATTAAAACACTTGTTGTAGAATGCAAACAGTTAAGTAGCAGAAGCACATAGATATATGAACAACTATTCGAAGACACAAAGTTGAATAAATTGGATTCCCAACTCTAGGAAGCAAAGAAGCACGCAGATACAGTATAGGTGTAGCTCAAGCTCCTGTCACCCATCGAGAGGATGAAGAGATCCTAGGAACAACGCACCTCCCAACAACACGTTCTTACCACGCAGAACAAAGTGATGGAAGTCACCTAGAAACTCCAACTGATCCAAGAGGTGGCCTATCTACTGTTTGAAGAAATTGAATGCCAAGGAACAATACTAGAACAAGTAATTGTTACAGTTGAGTAGTAACTGGAAAGACCTATCAGCGAAGTGGTTATTCAGGAATTCGCTAAGCAAGAAGCAGTAGCAAAGAGACAAGTCGAAGCAGCTCGAGCCAAGCTCGATACCTTTGAGGCAAAGTTACCCAGACCTGAGTGACTCAGGACAAGTCACATGTGAGTGTTGGGGGCCTATTGTCCCTTGACCAAGTTTTGAGGAACACTTGGTCATATTTGACCATTTTTGGGAATTCAACAACCTGTCAAAGATGGAGCACAAGGTGAAGCAGAGATCGTGGAAGCTAGACCCCCTTTTTTGGGTCCTTTTTGGGTTTTTGGGGATAATGTAACAAGACCAGGATGTCGGCCCATGGGTTTACCCATGTTTAGGTCCCTTTTTGTAATGTATAAGTAGAAGTCTAGGCTATGTAAGAAGGGACCCTTTTGAGGACACTTGAGAAGTGGCTTAGTGCTAAAAGCTGATCTGTGTGATATAATTGTAGAGCAGAGTGCAAGTATTGTAAGTTATGAGTGCACGGATTGTAAGAAGGTTTTATTCTTAGAGATACTAGGGGAAGGAGGATCTAGCGAGTTGCACAAATCTCCTATCCTGCGCAGAGTAGGTTCTGAGGCTCTGTTCTTGTAACCGTTTGGCCAACAATAATAGAGAAGAAGTGTTGGTGGACGTAGCCCTAGGGTGGGGGTGAAAAACATAAATCCGTGTGTCATTCTTTATGCTGTTACTTACATGTGTTTTCCCTCTCTTTATAAGTGCTATGACATGTTTAGATAGATTTACTTATGCTTTGTGCTTATTAGATGTGTATAGATGATAGATTTTATGTGTATGAAGTTGATAAGTGCTTGGTCTACCAGATCCGGTCTATTGTATGCTGCTAAGTGTTGAATCATCTTAGATCTAAGTATATACTACAATGCTTTGTGTTATCTATGGAGAGAGATAAGGGTTAATTATAGGTGAACTATTGATGCTAAGTTCTTTTTTAAGTGTGTAATCATAGATCTAGATCCCAGCTAAGGTTGCAGACACCTGAGTCCTGCAATCACCCCTACCTCTACCTCGGGTGATACTTCATCTGCTTCGCAGGTGTTTCTGAAAGGGATGGTAGTTAGGGTTTTGTTGGTGCGCTATTGTAGCGTTGAACCCTAGGTCTTCCCCTGTGTCAACAACGATTTTTTACTTAGGACCGGGAGTCCATTATAATTCAATACATGACTTTACAATGAGCCTCATTTCTCATTCATGCACACATGGCCTTATACCTTGCAGACTCCCAATAATGAGTCTCAGTTAAGCTCTTTTATGACTTGTCCAAAAACTGAAAAGATCGCCGAGTGATTTGTCCCTTTCACACTCATTAAAATTGGATTTGAAAGATCATGAGTCCTAGTTAAGATCTTTTCCGACTCACTATCAAAAATAGAAAAGATTGCCGAGGGAACTTGTATTTTTCACACTCGTAAATTGGATTTGAAAAGATGTCTATTTGGCACAAGTTTACCCCTTTTTCACACCAAGTAGACTAAATAATATAAAAAAGGAATTTTTTTTGCGTTAAGTTGTGATTGCATCTCATGCCCTCGCTTGCTGTATTGAGCCTTTAGTCAGTTCTCGCTTTGCGTTATAAATTGTTTCCTAAGTAGTTTGCATCCTCAACCAAGTAGAGCCTGGTTTTATCCTTCACAATTTGACACCCCATACCCTGGAGGGAACATCACCCTGAGTGTCCATATCCCGCATGCATTGAGCATAGGTACATTCCACTGTTGGAACTATTTTTTACTTACTTGCGACACTCATTCCCTCCTCTGTATCATAACATTCATTTGTTATGAAAAAAAAAAAGACGAACGGTAAGGGAATACTATATTGTAATTGGCAGCAGTCGTGTCACCTTTGAATAGAGAAAAAAGTTATTGATTTCATGTGTCATCATAATTTTGGGTTTAGCATGGCCTTAGGAAGTTGATATCGCTACAAAGTTTTCTCTACCGATTGATTACTCTTCCAGTCCCTATAAAGAACGTTATTGATGCCTCCTGCATCCAATTGTTACATCATTGAGTCCATGCTGTCAGAGTTTACCATATGTCTCATGCTCCTGTTCAAAGGATGTCTATCAACCTATGTCGACCACTCCTCAGAAATCTTGACTTTGCATGTCAACCATACCCTTAGTTTGTCTCAGAATCACATGATACTTTGGTCTGATCATGCACCCTGGCCCTACTTTCATCATTGGTAGGTCACCTTGAACCCAACAATCGAAATTTCATTATTGGTCATTGACTGGGTGGTTTCCCTTATGTTCGGCATAAATATATCTATTCACACTTTGGGATTCATGCGTGTCTTGGATGCCATTAGCCTTATTGGTGGTTTCCTTGCCTTTGTCAATAGTTTTTCATCATTGGATTCTATTTAGAGGGTCCTTTTCATATACCACTTGCATTTGGTACACACGAAAGACACACAGGGTCGTTGGTTCGTGAACATTTTCTTCGTCCGATCTCCACAAAATCATGAATCTATTGCTTTTTTCCTTGTGCTAATTGATGAGAGATGCCCCAATTCTCTCCTTTCAGTGGGTCTCCTTCCATCGACTTTAGCTCATTTATTCTGGATATGAGACCTAGAGTTTTATGAGTACCTTGAGGCTTGCAGTCATTAGTGGCTAGCTCTCTCACCATTGGCAGATGGGAATACATCAATGTCTCTTGATCAATGGATCTCTCAAGTGTTCGACACCAACTCCTTTATTCACATTTGTAGGGATGTACTCGGTGCCTTGATACCTACTTTCATTATCGGTAGGCTATCTCGCGTTTGTTAATGATATACTTCAATGACCAGTAATCAAACAATGTCTCATCGTGTTCGACCTCAAATCATTTATTCACATGATGTATACTTGCACCATTGGCGGATAGTGTAGAAGACTTGAAGACATCACTATGTGCCGTAGCTTTCCTAAGCTGTTGCTTCCATTTCATTGAACCAATACGTTTTTGACTTCAGTGATCATGGGAGATTAGATTGTACTACATGGTATACAGATATCTTCATATTGATTTTTGAGACTGGTTTCACTAAGCCTTGTTCGTGACTATGACAACTTTTAGCATATAACAGCATTTTTATTTACCTATTCATGGCCATGAACACTTGTTTGGTATATTTTTCACATGGATCTACATTGTATTCTTGGCAGCCATGTATGCAAAGTCAGTACATAATGTAATGAGTAATTGATCTCGTCCAGCTGGTTCTCTACCACTTCACTTCTGGGTTATTTATAATGTATTTCGGTCATTGCATATACTCCTATGATCTCACACATTAGGGGGCATTTGTTATAGAAATATTTGCCTCACCATTGCTATCTTGCACAAAGGGCCTTTTTCAATTTCCCTATGCAGACTTTTCATCCCTTTTTTGATGAATCCAAAGATAAAATTGTACATTTTTCCACATATACACTCCCTAACTGCTATGAAAGATGTGTATACGCTTGCTTCTCCATTAAATCTCGCGTATATCATGATTTGTGCCAAAAAATATAAAATGAGGTAGATTTTCCATGTCACGACAAAATATTTATGATCCTTGGCCTTCCATATACTGGAAACGTTCTGACTCAGGCCTTCAGTTGCATTCTAGAGGCTATAAGAGCACAATTTTGAACTATGGAAAAGAAGGAGAAAGCATTCAACTTTGAGAGAAAAGTTACTCCGGAGAAATTACTTCATATTGAGTCTGCATCCCTTTGTCCCTCAAGTCTAAACACAGTGTTTAAACCCCAAGCTCTTCCCTTATTATTGAGAGGACCTCTTTGCCTCTTTCTCATGAGCTTGCCTTTGGTGGAGGATTGAAGTGGTGGGGACCCAGTTGGAAGGAACTTGGTTTCTTGGTTTTGAACTGTGTCGACATGGAAGTCTATAATGTTGACACTTCTACTGATCAATTATTAATAGAAATAATCCTTTCCCATCCTATTGGTATCTTGCAAATATATGATTATTATCCATGGGCGTGTTTGTAATGTTTATTAATGGATTATGCTATCTAATGTTCTAACCCCTTTTGTATCATCACTATATACTTGCTTTGCTTGTTTGTTGAGAACTTTTCGCAGGTATAAAGTTTTGGGTCAAAGTGCTCAATGATGGAACATCATCAAACGTTGGATCAAGGTAGGTCTCTTTCCTATATTGCACATTAGTTTATATAGCAGATGTTGGAATTGAGTTGATTTCTGTAGTCATACCTGTCTGTTGTGGTTTACCCTTGGCCATAGAGAATTTTTCCCTTGTAATAGAATTCATGACCCATATATGTTGAAGAAAAGAGGAAGAGCACGTGAGGCTCTCTAGATGATAGGAAGAACTTAAAGATTGATAAGATGTTCTGGTTACTGAAGAGAACAAGAGAGAGGATCTCAGAGAATTTGTAGAGAACATTACCTAAGAAAAAATTCGCGAGCTTGATGCTAAGGGAACATCTGATAAACCTCGTAGAGGCTGTGACAGAGAGAGAGAGAGAGTCTTTGAGAAACTGCAAAAGTTCCCTAGTGGTATCATGGCTTGGCATGGAGGTGGCCAAAGTGCTTAGAATGAATGCCTCTAAGCCTATGGTTGGGTGGAAAGGAGAAATCCCACAGTCAGTTGGTTAGTGATAGACTGTAATAGATAAGTATTTCGTTTACCTTGTGCACTGGGATTGAAATGCATGATTTTAATGTATGTAATTGTGATTAATTGTGCTTCACGTGAAATTAATGGTTATAATTCTTACTTCTCTTCTATAAGTTGTTTCATTCAAATGGGTGTAAGGTGACAAGCTTGGTCGTTGGGATGGTTAAAAAATACCTCCTTTTATTGGAAAAATTAGTAAGTGTGGACACAAACTAATCTCCCTAGTTTCACCCCGAAACTCGAACAAAACAAGACAGAATATAAAACTTTCCGTAAGTTTCAATCATCAAGCATACTAACTAACAAGAGATAAATGACATACCTTTTAAATTTCATTTTTCCTCGCTAGTGTCATCCTTTCTCCATTTCAAGGATTATGGGATGCTGAAACTCTAAAAAGACACAAGACAATGAAGTGAAAGCAACAACGTATACTCAAAAAAACCTATGTATGTGATCAAGGAGTCATATAATAAAATAAAAACAATTTTATGGGAAATAAATATGTCACTGTATTAAAAATATGAAAAGGAGAATACAACCGAGGCCTTGATGTTGTAAGGTCCCTTCCAACAGTCCCTTGCTTCCCACACACATTTTCTCCATGGATTCAGAGATCAACAATCTATCTTGACAAAGCAAAGCTCAAAGCCAACATACAAGCTCCAAAAACTCCAAGCTACAAAAATCAAGAACATTCCAACTATCCCAAGCTAGCCAACTTTCCCAAGCTAAAATTTCCCATGAGAACTATTCTCCTTTTATAAGCTTAAAAGGATAGGGTGAGGAGGTTAGGATGATCCCATGAGATCAGGGATGGGACTCAGATCCAAACCGATTGGAGGCCAACTCACCATCGAAGCTTCTATTCTACAACTTTTGAGAAATTCCTCTTTTTCTTTTGTATGAAAATCATCACACCCTTAACACTGAGAAAACTGCGACGACGTCGTAGGCCACTATGGTTCAACCTGTGAAGATCCTAGATCATCACATCCTTAACACTAAGAAAGGTGTGACGATCCCTTCTACTAAGGTTTTTGACAAAGGAAAAGTATACTTTTATTTCTCTGGAAAAAGTATCTTCATTCTTCTTCAGGGATTAAGGAAATTGATCCTCCTAAAGACAAAGGATAGGTTTACATCATTAAAAGTCATAGGGGTGACAAAAATAATGTATAACAATGAGCCCCCCAAAGTATGAAGGTAGAACAAAGTGATAGCTGAAATACTTTGTTGAGTGTGTGTTGGGAACAAGGAACACGTTGGTCGGAAACCTGCCAACAAACAAGGAAATATAGTACAATAATATATCATCACTGAGGTAGGAATTCCCATACTCAGAATACAAATGTATCAAAGCATACATTTCGACATGCAAATATCCATGTCAAGTAAGACAGGTCATTTCCAACAAACATACACTGTGGATCCATGCCAATATGACTCAAATACGAACACAACCACCAAAAATACATTGTGGATCTATGTGTTAAAGACTCAAATTTGAACATAGCCACGAGACATACACTTTGGATATATACAACAATATAATATGAATATACTCCAACGCAAATTGAATTTGTCAGAAAATATTCAGTGTCTTCATCTCCACCACTCTACAGTATGAACCTAACCATGTGAATACATGTGCCGAAGTCGAACATGGTAGAAACCACTTGATTACCAGTCATTAATGAATATCGTTAACAAGTGTGAGGGAAATCACCATTAATGTTAATGAATACCAAGGTACTCTAGTACAATTCAGCGAATGTAAATTAATGAGCTGAAGTCAAACACTCGACGAAATCTCCCGATCAGAGGTCAATGATGAGAAACCAATGTCAAAATCGAGGAAACCTTCCATTGAGGCATGCAAGTTTCAAGGTACCAATTAGTTTCTAAGTCTAATTCCTAGATAATGAGTTGGATTCGATAGGAAAAGACTCGTCATAGGAGGGCCTTAATGTATCCCCCATCAATGACATGAAAGGTAAAAATATTTGTAGATCAAAGTAACAAGTGATTTGGGACTGAATCAAGGATGGCCGACGCAATAGAAGGCTTAAGGAATGCAAAAATCGTCGACACAATAGAAGGATTTCTGGGTTGACCTTCTCTTTGAACATATTGATGACACAACAATTGTCTTGGAAAAACTGACTCAACAACATGGATCAAAGACCAACAAGTAATATTATAAAGGAGTATCATCAAGAGAGAAGAGAATTTTCCAACCTAGACATAAAGCGAGTGAAAGGGTGTCATGTTCAAAAAGTGATTCTTCCACAGAATACAAGTTTAGATACATTTCTTTCCCACTTTCCCCCCCACCATTTCTGGCGAGCACCTATTTATTTTTACACAAGCTTGAGGAGGATAACATATGCTTGAAATGTAATCTCATCCTTCGGATGAGTCCCTCAAAGTATTTTTAATGAAACATAGGAAGGAATGGTTCAGTCCCATATGGGTCTTTCGATGTTTTTTTTACGAGTCCAAAGAAAGAAAAATCAGGGGTTTTCATGTTTAGAGAGTTTGAAAAACACTTAAAGAGAACTCCATAATGTCCTTTTTCATAAGTTATTCTGATGAGACTGAAAAAGAGATAATTTACCTCTCATCAGATGTTTTCTTCAAATACTTTAACGAGCGTGAAAAGAATAAGATCGCCCGACAATCTTTTCATGTTTAGAGAGTCTAAAAAGAGATTAAAGGGAGCTCCAAGGGATTTCCTTTTTTGTATAAACTTTACGAGTTTGAAAAAGTGATAAATGTTTACTTGGTTACATTATAAGGTATTTACAAGCATGATAAAGAACAAATACCGAGCTCGAGATTGTTTTCATTTTTACGCAAGCTTAAAATAAAAAACAATTATGATTGGGATAGATTATTTTTTACACAAGATTAAAAATAAACAAAACTATGCTTGGAAATAGTTTTATTTTTACACAAGCTTGAACCAGAAGAAACTATGCTTGAGGTAGGTGGTTTCATTTTTACACAAGCTTGAACCAGAGAAAACTATGCTTGTGACTTCCCAATGCATTATCTAAGGATGGTTGGTGCTTAGCCTCCAGATTAAGAAGTTAGTGGCTTAATATCAACATGAATTTCAAAGGTTGTAAGCATTTCCCCCTAAGCTTGATTTCATCCTATAGCATAGGCAGAGGAAATGAAGCTTCAAATACTATACATAATGAAGTACTTGACTCAATCGAAGAGAGGGGAAAAATCTATTCCATTTTTTAACGATCTTGACACATGAACAAGAACTATGCTCGCGAATACAGGTTCAATCCCCAGACCTCTATTTCATTTTTTAATGAGCTTGATAGAGAAAAAATAAATATTCTCATAATTTTTGTTTCATTTTTTAACGAGGTTTCTACAAAGACGCGAAAACTATCCTCATATCTGGTTTCATTTTTTAACGAGATTGAAATCAGAAAACCATGCTCAAGGCTGGTTTCATTTTTTAATGAGCTTGAAATCAGAAAACCATGCTCAAAGGTCTCTTCTTTATCATGGATTCCAAGAGGACAATTCTCTAGAAGGACACCATGTAAAGGGACAAAACGCGGTCATGGCTTCTAAGAGATCTTCCCTTGGCAAAAGAAACACACTCTGGAAGGAACACATGTTGAGGGCAGCGATAGGGGTAAGGAGATCAGGCTCCAATATCCCTACTGAATAAATTACCATGTTAACTACCAAATCTAAGTCATAAGAGATTGAGCTTACAATGAGAGGCTCATCTGCATCAACAACTGGGTGCATGGGAGACATTGCAACATAATTGACTTGTGGTGGGGGTGATACTATTGCCATATAAGAACCATTTAGGGAGGTCATTGAGTTGATGGTCAAGTTAGGATCCACGAATGAAAGTTGATCAATATCCACAATTCTTCCATCGTGAGGGAAATATATCACATGAAAAAGAGTGGACACGACAACTTTCATGGAATAGACATAATCTCACCGAAGGAGTAAATCGAAATCCAAGGGGTCTTGGACTACCATGACGTCAATAAAGACAGGTTTCCCTCCCAAAGTTATGAGAAATTGAGGAAGGGTCCCTAAGGGTTGATTGGTTCTTCTGTTAAAATCTAACAAATTCTGTGTAACTGGCACAAGCTGAGGATAACCCAAAGCTTTCCAAGCAATAGAGGACAAAATACTAATGGATGCACCTTCATCTATTAGCATTTGAGGAATGTCCTGTCCACAAACTTGTACTATAATATTGAAAGGAATGTGAGAGGGAAGATGAGGTTAATTTATCACACCCCAATAAAAAAGGATGGACTTATTACTTGGAGGGGGTTCCACAGGAGAAGGAGGAATGCCCCCTAACACAATAGAATTTGTATCAACTAGAAAAACATGGGAAGTATCAGGTTTACTCTCTAGTAGGAGAGTAGGATCGACTGATAATGACTTCAAATCGACCACTTGCATTTCATTCTCTAACGGGAGAATGGGGTTGACAGGTGGAAACAAATCTAAAAATTGGGTTTCACTCTCCATTGGGAGAGTGGGATCGAATGAAGATGGAATTGGATCAACCACTTTGTCAACTGGTTCAACTAAGGACGTGACCAAATTGACTACTTGATCAACTAGAATGACCGGTGAAGGAACTAGATTGACCATTCCATCAACTACAAGTGGGTCAAGAGTAAGCTTGCGATAAGCAGCTGGAAGTTGAGGTTGGGAAACAATCATGTCTTCCAGTAATTTCAAGGCTTCATCCATACGAGGGAAAATGTGAGTTTGGTGACTCCCTCCACATAACATACACGAGAAATTGACTCTACTTTTCTTCTTCCCAACAATATCTTGACTATTTGATGGGAGGTCATCGACATGTTGTTCAGAGGTTGATGACATGGGTTGGTGAGGGCGTGTAGAACATGCTTCTATCACCTTCGATAGACTAGGGAAATCCTTAAGAAGATGGCTACTCTTACAAAGCCTGGAAGGGTACTTGGGCTTACAGGTTGTTTGGGTGATCTTGGCATCATCAACACTCCCAACACGATTAATAGTAACTAGTGGTCTTCCAACATCTCTGGCAGTGGTTGGAAGAATAGACCTTTTCTTATTTTTTTTCTTCTTAATCTTCCCTTTCTTTTTCTTCTTATCCATCGAGTTACTAGCTTTAGAGATTTCACTCAGCGAAGGAGATGAAATGGAAGAATATATTGCAATTGGAGAAGGTGAATACGATCTTACTGGTGAAGAAGTCCAAGGATCAAACTGAGGTTTATGTTCTTGGGGGGAAGTGCTTACAATTGAAGCACTTGATGCATTCAGGATTATCAGAGTGGAAAACAACCATATTGACAATCCAATTGTGAGACCTGGAAGGCTCAAAGTAGAAATGTAAGGAGGACCAATGTCTCTGTAAGAAGGAAAAACAAACGGTTCCACTGGAAAATGGGTTCCTTCATTGGTCGTTCTGGGAATTGATTCCATTAAACACAGATCCAACCTAGAGTCTGCTAGGGAAAACAAACAACACATGCTAAAAAACTAGGAAGAAAACAAGAAAAAAAAACCTTCTTATAATGAACGCACTAGTTGGTGATGAAATCCAACGTTGTGGGAACAATGTAAGTGTTGAAATTACTAAGACAACTGAGAGGGGGGGGTGAATCAATTCTTACCGTGCTTAAATTTTTTTAACAATAAAACTATTTTTAATCTTTCTCCAAGTGACCATCAATATTATACTACATATGGACAACATAAATAATAAGCATCACTCACACATAAGATATACACAGAGACATATTTTCACGAGGAAACCCATAAAGGGAGAAATCCTCTTCTTCTTCGAAATGATAGGCGGTCTTTTAAGTTCTATACATCATCTTTAATTGAGTACCAACTCAATGTGAGGCTACTACCTCTGTTTTACAAGATCCAACTTGTTTGAGAGCACCAACTCTCTGGTTTCTCTAGCACCCACTCAAAGGAAGCACCAACTCCCTGAGTGTTCCAGCACCAACTGGATGGAAGCACCAACTTCCAGTTACACAGGCACCAACCTATATAACAGAGAACAATTATTATCCCTTGCACTACCCTGCCACCCTGGTTTTTATGGTTGCAACCAGATGGAAGATACAACTCCCTGTGTTCAATCACCCACTTGAACTTCTGAGGACAACAGTCCTCCCTATCACCTCCCTACCACCCTTATTACAAATAATTGATTGAATAACCAACAACACAGATAAATCAATTCTTACCACTTGTTCACTATTCTGCAATTCTTCTCTGCTACACTATTCTTCTTCTCTATTCATACTTGGCTTGAATTGCTATCTCTTTCTATCTATTCTATCTCTATCCTTCTCATGCTTTTTGATATGTTCACATTCTACTCTCTTCACCTTTTCTCTTCTGTTCAGGTTCTATTCCTTATCTCTGAGCTTTCTTCACACTGCGCATACTGTAGCTTTACGTTTCTACAGTTCAACTCATTTTTTAGTCAAAACAACCAACCACACATAGTCTCTATGTTTTTCTTTTATGCACCACCACGACGACAGTTACACTTCGAATCTTCTTAGGAAAATAAAATGTCTCAGCAACTGAAATGCCAACCGATCAAGAATCATGAATCAGTTTTGCTATCTGATTCGTAACTGTTCAATTAATTGTAAGATGGAACAATAGCCCTTCGATCATATTCAAGTTCACCTACACCATTGAATTAAAATGATGGATCTTGTGCTAATTTTGCCATTTCGCAATTCGGCATTTCGGCATTCCTTGTGATGAGATAACTTGACACTCCATGTCGCAATCCTCGAAACTCCGAAAGAAGAGCTTAGCTAGACTAACTTCGATCGTTTTGGCATTTCTCATTTCGACATTTCACAATTTCGCATGTCGCAAATTTCTAATTCGAGCATCTCGACTCTCCAAGTCATGATCTTCGAAATGGAGTTTAGTTGTTAGTACCTTCCATAATTTCACATTTCAACATTTTTCGATTTCGCATGTCGCGAATTTCTGATGAGAGCATATCGAATCTCCAAGTTGCGATCTCCGAAATGGAGTTTAGTTGTTAGCACCTTCCACAATTTCGCATTTCGACATTTCGCGATTTCAGGACTCTTGATATGATATTTCTTGACAACTCCACCTCCCGGTTTGCGAAACTCCGAAATGGAGTCAGATCAACTTTTCGATTTTTCGCACTTCACAATTTCGGGCTTCCTGTCGTGAGAGTCTTTGACATCTCCAACTCCTGGTATCCAAACCTCTGGTATGGAGTCTTTGACATTTTGCGATTTCAGGTTTTGCGACTTTGGGACTCCTGTGATGAAGAGTCTTGACTCTTGACTCCTCCAACTCTCGGTATCCGAAATTCTGGTAGATGTGCCTGTTTCAGGATTTCGGGGTTTCGTATTTGGTGACTTCGGGACTGCTGTGTTGGAGAGTCTCGAGTCTTGACTTCTCAATATCCCGGTAATCGAAACCTACACCAAAAGGTGTTTTTCACATTTTGACACTTCGATATTTCGCATGTCATGAATTCGAGAGGTTAGGGAACCCCTCTCCTTTGACTTTCCAGTCAGGGAAATGACGATCTTTCACCACATGTCCTATGGACCCAATGGTCCAGATCTTATCGAAACTTCATGGGCCTTTGTCGTGTCTGATCAACAGTCCAGATCAATCCTTGATCCGACGGTTAGGAATATATCACGAATTCACAAGTCTTCATTGAGCCTGATTTGGGATTTTGGTGTTTCACATTTCGTGACTTTGGGACTCCTGTGGTGAAGTGTTTCTACACTTTCAACACCCGGTATCTGAAACTCCGATTTCCCGGTCTGCGAAACTCTGAAATGGATTTATTTGACATGCTCTGACCTTTCACATTTCAGGATTTTATGCCATGCAATCATCGTTGCTCTGCTGGTCTTGCCACTTTCTCTTGTTCATCATCATCGGGCTGAGCTTGCCATCAATGACAAACAAATACTCTGCCTTCTATCTGAAAACATGCCAAGAATCTCCCCCTTTGGCATTGATGGCAACCCCTTGAAAAACATGCAACTATAACTATACCACTATAGCATCCTTGAAATCCATACCTGTAGCATTCTTGAAATCCATACCACTGTAGAAACTGTAGCCTCCTTGAAATTACCACACTTTCTCCCCCTTTGACATCAATGTCAAAGAAGAAACATGCTTCCCCTAAGATGTTGTAGTACATACTCCCCCTGTCAACTATGAGCATCTTAGAAATACACCATATATTCAATAAGTACTCCCCCTGACCAGGTGAACAGATTAGACACAAGAAATTATAACCCCCAACTTTTGACGAAGATATTCAAAAGGGGTTGCTACTAATGGTTTAGTAAAGATATCAACAATTCTCTAGAAGGAATATAATTCAGCTGAACAATTCTGTTTGTAACTTGTTCTCTGAGAAAATGGTATTTTATTGGGATATTATTAGTCTTGGAATGAAGAACATGATTCTTGGATACACTAATGGCATTGGTGTTATCACAGTGAATTGGAATGGGATCAATGTATGTTACCTTCAAATCTGCAAGAGTTTGTATCATCCATAAAATTTGTGTGCAGCAAGTAGCAGAAGCAATGTATTCTGCCTCTGTAGTTGATAATGAAACAGATCCTTGATTATTACTAAGACATGCTACTAATGAGTCACCCAGAAAGAATGCTCCGCCACTGGTACTTTTTCTCTCATCAACACAATTTGTCCAATCTGCATCTGAATAAGTAGTTAACTGAAAATTCTGATTTCTGGGATACCACAGACCATAAGTCATTGTTCTCTTCAGGTATTTAAATATCCTTGTGACATCTACCAAGTGACTTTGTTTAGGAGCTGACTAATAATGACCCACCATTCCAACAACTTGCATTATATCAGGACGAGATGATGTGATGTACACAAGAATTCCTATCATAGAGCGATATGTCCTTTGATCAACATCAGGTGAGATATCATCTGTACTGAGCTTGCAACCAACCACCATAGGTGTGCTAACAGGAGAGGAATCCTCCATCTGAAATTTCTTCAACATCTCTTTCAAATATTTTTCTTGAGAGATAAATATTCCTGCAGAACTCTGATTTAATTGTAAGCCACAAAAATATGACAATTCTCCTATCATGGACATCTCAAACTCTATTTGCATAGATTTAGCAAACCACTGGACAAATGATTCATTAGTACAACAAAAAATAATATCATCTACATAAACCAAAACAACTAGTAAATTATCACCTTCAGACTTAATGTAGAGATTGCTATCAATAGTACCTTTCTTGAACCCTTTGTCATGTAAGAATTTGTCCAGTCTATAATACCAAGCTCGTGGTGCTTGTTTCAGTCCATATAAGGCCTTCTTCATCTTGCAAACATAATCATGATTATTTGTCAATGAGAATCCTTCAGGTTGCTCCATATATACTTCTTCCTTTATATCTCCATTAAGAAATGTTGACTTAACATCCATCTGATAAACCTTAAAGTTCTTATAACATGAATAAGCAAGAAACATTCTGATTTCTTCCAATCTTGCCACTAGTGCAAAAGTTTCATCAAAGTCCTGACCTTCAACTTATGCATACCCTTTACAGACCAATCTGGCTTTATTTCTAACAACTTGTCCTTTTTCATTCATTTTATTCTTGAACACCCATTTGGAACCTATTACATTTTTATCTTCAGGTCTAGGGACAAGCTCCCAAGTATTGTTCTTCTCAATCTAATCAAGATCTTCATTCATTTCTCTAATCCAATCATCATGTTGGCTGGCTTCATCAAAATTTTTAGGTTCAGTCATAGATAAAAAAGCAACATGAGATTGTTCTGAGTCTTTAATCAATTTCCTTCTTGTCTGAACTCCTTTATTTATATCTCCAATTATCTGATTTTCAGGATGATTCTTTCTAACAATTCTAAGAGGTGATTTTGCTTCTTTCTATTGATTTGTGTCAGTCGGAGTATTTGTATCTTCATCTGATTCATATTATTCTCTTTATGATCCTTGGACATGTTCATCTTCATCTTCAACTATATCTTTTGTTCTTGGTTCAACACTGCTTACATTTCTGACTGGGATTTCTTCATCAACTTTCATGTCTATACAATCAACTAGTTTATGCAGCCTCTTATTGTAACATCTGTACCCTTTACTGTTTGTAGCATAACCCAAGAAGATACCTTCATCATCCATGTCATCATATTTGCCAATATTTTCATCATTGTTCTTCATATAACATTTACTCCCAAAGACTTTAAAATGCTTGATTGAAGCAGGTCTTCCAAACCATAGTTCATAAGGAGTCTTGTCACTGTGTGTCCTGAGATGATATTTTTTAAGGATATGAACAACTGTATGAATTTCTTCTACCCAATATGTTTGAGGTATGTTCCTTTCATTCATCATTGATCTTGCCATTTGTTGTACTGATCTATTCTGCCTCTCAACAACTCCATTTTTCTGTGGAGTCCTTGGAATTGTGTGCTCTCTTTTGATCCCATGTTTATCACAGAACTCTTTGAAGTTCCATGAACTAAACTCTCCTCCTCTATCAAACCTTACTGCCTTTAATATTTTTCCTATTTGATTCTCATACAGAGCCTTAAGAACTTTGAATTTTTCAAATGCTTCATATTTTTCCTTCAAAAAGGAAACCCATGTTAGTCTAGAATAATCATCAATTATCAACATAAAATGGTTTTCTTTTCCTGTACCTTCTTTCCTTGATGGTCTACATAAATCCATATGTACTAACTGGAGAGGTTTTTCTGTTGAAGGAAAGTTTTTATATTTGAACTAAGTGTGAGTAAGTTTTCCAATCTGGCAAGGTTTACAAACAGAGTCGTATGGTTTTGATATCTTCGGAAGATCTTTTATTGCCCCATTGTTTATGATCTTGATTATATGATCAAAATATAGGTGTCCAAGTCTCCTATTCCACAACCAACTTTCATCATATTTGCTTAAGTGGAATTCTTCTTTTTCTTCTTTTAACACATAGACATTGTTTTCTGTTCTTATCCCTTTTGCAACTAGTTGTCCTGAATTCACATATTTTATTCTACAGTCTTTAGAGGTAAAAATGACTTCACATCCTCGGTCAAAGACTTGACTGACACTAAGGAGATTATGTTTCAGACCTTCTACAAACAAAACATCTTGAGCTTTCCCTTTTCCATTACTCAAACTTACCATTCCTTTACCTTTTATTTTTCCTGGTGCATCACTTCCAAAAGTTGCATTCCCTGATTTGCTATCACTTAGAATTAGAAACTTATTTTTGTCTCCAGTCATATGTTTAGAAAATCCACTGTCAATATAAAAGGGATTCTTTTGTCTTTGGGATGATAACACTAGTCCACACTTGCCATCTTCTTTCTTCTTCCAAACCTTGACATTTTCAGCAACGAAGATCAAATCTGACTTGTAATTCTTTAAGTGATAGTCTGCAGCTTTATGTCCATAATTATGGAAGTTGTAACATTATGGTTCATATAATAACAGATCATAACAATTTTTATGCTCATAACTGTTGTTGTTTTTCACCTTTGTCCTTCTCCCAGTCATCACATCATTTATAGTCTGTGATTGTTTGTTGCTTGGCTGTCTCAATCTTTGTAGTGGCAGATAATTATTCCTTGAAAAACTTGATTGCTCATGTCTAAATCTTAAAGAATAGTTTATAGCTTTGTGACCAAAATTAGAGCAAAAAAAACAATAACCATAGAAAAAACCTTTGTACCTTGAAAAAATCTTTCTTCTTTGAGGAGGTCGATTTCTTTCATGCCGATAATCTCTTTGATCTACAGATTCGGTTCTGGTGTTTTTTCTTTCATTCCTTTTTGGTGGCTGATTTTCTTTCTTTGTTTTTGTAGAGTGACTGTTGTCAATGTTTAAGGATTTGACAAACTTGATAGGTTTTATATTACTTGGATGATCACTACTTGATCCTTATTCATACCCCAATCCAACTTTCATCTTTGGGTTTCTTTTCTAATTTAGAATGGAGGTTAATCCTTCTGAGGCTTTAATACTTGGCAGATTTTGGTGATACAATCCCTTAAATTTCTCCATTTCTTTTCTGGTTTTTACTATCTCTTCTTCTAAGGCTTCACACCTGGCTTTCTTCTCTGACAACTATTGTTTCAGTATGTCTTCTATTTTCTTTGCCTCTTCTAATTCCACTTTCAGCAGGGCAAATTATTCATCAGGCTGTTTACTGTCTTTCTCAAATTGTATCAGCAAATGTTTCTGCTTTCTGTTCTTAATTCTGAGTCTATCAATTTCTTCCAGTGCACTGATCAATTCTCCTTCCATATAAACCACATCTTCTTCATCATTATCATCACTGCCTATGATTTTATTATCATAATCCTCTTTGGCCATAAGCATGAAGTCATTTACCTTATCTTCACAGGAAGAGTCACTATCGGTGTCTTCTGAGGAATTGTCATTATTTGCAACCAAACTTTTCTTCTTACTATATTTCTTGTATTTGTAC